>JASPKZ010006464.1:500000-562500 GCA_030220185.1 Diploptera punctata
ACGCACACTGGTGTTCGAAGATAATAAATGTATTGGACGCTTCTACATGTTATCGATCATGCACTTATACCAAACATGTTAGTGTATTGCAAGTTCTTCATGAAGAGCAGATCCTTTCATTCCACCTTCAAACGTTTCGGCGAACTTTGGCTGGCCCTCGCTTAGGTTTGTAATTGGACTTTACTACAGCAACCAGGTTTATTTTCAACGGACGAGACCATATTGACCATGGGCCATTCAGAACTCAAAAAACAGCCATGTGTGGGACCATGTAAATCCTCATGCTATTCTAGGGAGTTTTTTTTTTATCACATATCTCCTTGCTCCTCGATTAAACAAGCATATTTGTCTCCAATTTTTACATCATACATAGTCTAACTTTTTTAAAGAAGTTCCTCTTCATATACGATATCGTATGTAGTTGCAGCAAAGATAGAGCTCCTCTGTGTTTCATCCTCATCATATAAGAACACGTTGACTAAGTTTTTCCTGCCCATTAGATCGGGAGGGATTGTCCCACTATTGCCTCGTTCTCTCAATCCTGTTTATTTATTTTTCTGGAGATACGTTATATCTATGGTATGTGAAACACCTGTTGTCACAGAAGAGGAGTTTATTGCTCATATAATTGCAGCCTGTGGTGTAATTCGTAAGAGTTCCAGGATTATTAAATCGTAGTCTCCGATCTTTACTGCGCCGATGTTGACTATGCTATAATTATGGCGGCAACACTTTGAATCGTTCCTCTAATATCAGTCGTCCATGCAACATGTAACATCTTTATATTCTTGTTAATTTAACTTTACTTATGAAAATATTGAGATAACGTAGTGCCAGAATACTCTGCCAAGCCAATGTGCAAAATATACTAATTTACGTTAATTTTTACGGTGCATCCTTTAATACACATCACTGTACAGTGTTGATCAGTACAATATTTAGATAGTAAAGCAATGCTCTATAGCCAAGGCATATCAATTTATCCCCTTATAGATAGCCATCAATTTAGACAGCCGTTAAGAGGTATAGATACCTCAGACTCGGCGCACTGGACGGTGTATTGTTGCCGTCAGAAAAAAAAAAAATATATATATATATATTCAATAGTTCAAATTCCAGACGCAACATTCTCGTCCCACTCTCGTAACAATCTGTGCACCTAGTTGATACTTTTCTCGAGTGGAAGCCTCGATGGGTAACCAGATTTTCCTAAAATCGGCGTATGTGGAAAATACATATGATGGGAATATTCTTGGCACTATGTCTAGAATTTTTCCGAAGCCTTGGGAGTAAGATTTTCTGTAATCGGCGTATCTGAAAAATGTTTTTTTTCTCAACACGTCTAGCGAGATCGATTGCTGCCTACACACGACCCTAATCTAACTCTCATGCTCCTGCCTAGTAATTCACATGTGTTAACTTGATCGTCTCCCTGTATTTATACTCCGTATAAATGCCATTCGAAATATTTTAATGTTACGTTACAAAGTTTAAGATGAGGTTTTATGGATGATTTGAGAATTTACGCCCGAAGCTAGCTGAGGGCATAATTTCGAAACTAATTCATAGAACACTTCAATTCTTACTATGTACGGCCTTTGAAGTAATTAATGGCGCACAAATAATTTTCAAGTCTCAGAACGAAATCTCTGCGCATGATTAGAGATCAGTTATTTGGTTCACAAGTATACAACTATTTGAGAAACTAAATCCGTTCTATTTCGTTTTGTGTCGTGTAATGGAAAATAATTTCGTGTAAATAAGTAGTGCGGTAAATACTAAAAATAAAACAAAGCAAAGGAAATGAAACAAACGAAAGAACATTAATTGAAATAAGAACGAGAGAGAAAAAAGCATGACAACATGATCCAACACGCGACCTCATTCACAGGAAATAGGAGCTTCCACAAGACCACAACCACCTCTGCTGGAAATAATCTGTATGAAGCGATGCAGTACTTCAGACTTACTTGTATAATGAAATTGGATATTAACTTAATTTAAATTAATCAGACGCATTTTGTATTAGTACTGGAAATAATTAATTTTATTATGCCATGTGTTTTGTAAACAAAGTTATGAGACGTTACAATTGGTTATTCATTTTTAATATATATATATGAGCTGTTTCCTTTAATTTATTTATTTTCATATATTCCATTTCATATTACGTAATTCTGCCCGAGGCCAGGTCTTTCACTGCAATCATAGCATTTTTTTCATGCTATGCTTTGCAGCTTTACTTGGGAACTGTAGATGTGGAAGCTTCCCGTTTCTTTCCACACCGGTGAAGAATGATGATGATAATGATGATGGCCGGATGATTTTCGGGGACCGTTGGACCCTAAGCTTCCTGACATTTATCTTACAGGTGAGGAATAACCCCGAAAAAATATCTCTCACCCATGAGCCTGTCCCGATCGGGAATATTTCCATGTATATGCAAATTTATTTATATAACGAAGCATGGTAACATGTAGGTATAATGGAAATTGAAGACGTTAATAAATAATAATAAAAGAATATATATATATACCTGACCAGAATCGAACGTGGGCACGCGTCGTCGAAAAAAGAGCATATTACCGACTGCTCCACAGAAGCAAACGATACGAAATGCTGCATGAAGAGAGACTTACACCGTCAGGTTTATACTCAAACGAGTCAGAACATGTAACAACGTACTTGTGTGAATCGCTCTTCAAAACTCTTAAATTTCCATCATCAACAGATGCGCCATAATTTTTTTCCCAAGGCTGTTCGTAATTGTATCTAATATTATGTGGAATTCCATTACTTTTAATAAATAGGTAATTACTTTAAATGTGCACAACCATTCAACAACTGATACGAAACGTCACCCCTATGTATCCTCAAAATTAATATGTTGCTATAAAATGCTGAGGTTATTGGAACTCTTTCAAGATAAAATACGAAGAAAGTAGAGTAATATATACACTACATGTGCCAACAAAAATTAATAACTGCGAAAACTTAGTATGTGAATATGTAGTCAGCCATTAGCATTATTAGTTGCAGCACTGAAACAAATGAAAGTGGTTTCAATCAGTATTGCAAATTGATACATTTATATGCAAAATATATTACAAGCAATACATAAATATGTGTAATGTGGAATTATTCACTCTTACATAAAATTATAATAATATGAATTGTGATTATATAAATTTGTTTATGTCAACATAATTTATAATGATTTGCTCATGTCTGATTTTTTGTAAAAGTATTATGCTTGTCGTGGTTTATTCACGTGTTGTTCAAACTGTGAATGGTGCTATATATTACTGCTGTGTTCGATTTTCCTGCCTTCTCTATTTAAAATTAATATAAAATTATGGAATATTCACCTATCTATTTAAATTGTAAAATATTAAAATGTTACATAGTATGAAATGAAATTATACATTGAACCCTTATCCTAATCGTTAATGTTATAAAATAAGATTTCTTCATATGCTCCCTATAGGAAGCTCTTTTAGCATAATTTTGCCTCTATATTTATAATAAACTTTTATCATACTACTGTACGATTTATTATTAATAACACCAGTATTTTCAACCGTTTTAAACATTTTGGCACATATGATAAGTATTCATTTTGTCGAGGATAGCAGTAGTGCAGTACAGAAGTAATTCCATTAATTTGTCTTCACAACTGTTTACACAGCAATTTCAAATATATATTATTCATTTCACAATATTTCATCCTATTCACGCAATTAATTTGCTTCTCTAAAAGTCACTTCTACGTCATTTACTTTATAACCAGTTCTTCAAACTCACCGATTGATTCACTCTACATATCTACATGACATCGAACATGTTCACTTCTACAACCAGAATTCGGAAGCGACTGACTGGCCACTACCACCACTTGCATATATATATATATATATATATATATATATATATATATATATATGTGTGTGTGTGAAAAGGTGCGACGATCTGGAATTCAAGTATAGACTCGTCTCGAAAAGAAGGCTCCAGATAACGACTCTTCCAGAAAACGTATCAGAGACGCATCTGGAAGTTTCCAGGGCCCCCCTTGGACTCTTAAGTCGCCAGCTCACGGATCAACTTCTACTAGGGTAAGCTCGGGCGAACCTGGAGAAATATAAGAAAGTCTGTAGTATCGGTTTCATTATCAGTACGACATTTACTTTTTTAAATTCATAATTTAATATAATATTTGGTTTATATTTTATACCAGTTACAGTTTCATAAATCAAATGCATAAGGAATCATTGGCATTTATGCTCCAGTACTGCATGTCCCTATTCATCCTAATTCGTTAGGGTGATTAAGGACAGTTTTCTGATGACTTCGTTCCGTAAAATATTTATTTCTCAGATATTTTAACGTAATTTACTCTATAAATTATCGTTGGATAAGAAATATTTCTTTATATTAGATAGGCTTGCAAATTTTATTTTTCTTCCCCCAGCTCCAATACAATTATCATGCTAGCGTCATCATATTTTACCATGATACTAGATACATTCTACCAGTTTTCATCAAATAGGATACCTATATTTTATAAACAACCCACACATAATTTGAATCTGTTCCGCCTCTCCAGTATCATAATTTTCTACTTCTTAGTCAGAATCTGACTGAGATACATTTCGGCTTATTGCATTTTTCTCCGCGAAGCAAAAAGTTACATTTCTTATATAATTGGAATTTAATGAAATCCACATGCAGACAATGGAAGAACTCTTAGTACCAACTGCTATTTTCAACAGATCGTCAGTTCCACTGATACGGTGACGTTGAAGACACGAACGAAGTACCACAAATAACTGCAGCATGAAATATTTCCTCCCCTGACTGAACGCTTTAATAGCTCTATGCATATCAATCAACCTCTCCTCAACTTTGTTTAGGATAACATATCTGTAATGTAATAGTTGCAAATAAATTAGTGAAATACACTGTCCCCATTCACCCGAAATTCAGTTTTTCAATTTCCATAGGTTGGCAACACCTAAACTGTTGTCGATAAAACGGGTATTATCGTAATTTCATTCGGGATAAATATTTGATAATTTAAAAAATCATCGGACGATTAGTTAATAAGAGACAGGCATAATACTTACTCACTGGCACTATCGAACCCGTAGGTTCATGGCCTCGCGGACATAAGCTCTCCATATATCCGTATCCTGAGCTAATGCTTTCCATTCATTCCCTGTATAATCTACTTCCCTCAAATCATAGTTAATGTTATTCTCCCACCTCATTCTTGGTCTACCAACTGGGCGTTTTCCCTCTGGCTTTCCTACAAGAAGCTTCCATGCAAGTCTTTCATTCCCCATACGTATAACATGTCCTGCCCATCGCAGTCTACGAGACTTAACTGTTCTTATTATATCTGGCTTCCTATAAAGACCATGTAGTTCATTGTTATGAAGTCTTCTCCATTCACCTGTCTGTTCATCTCTCTTTGGTCCAAAACTTTTCCTAAGTACTTTATTCTCAAATACTTGTAATCTCCTTTCCTCCCTTAAAGTAAGAGTCCATGTTTCGCACCCATATAATATAACTGGTAGAATAATAGTTTTATATATTTTCAGTTTAACGTTTTTTGAAAGGAGTTGGGATATCAAGAGTCTCTGCAATGCATAATAGCACGCATTTCCAGAATTGAGCCTATGTTTAATTTCTTTGTGCATCTCATTCCTATTTGTGATTACTGTTCCTAGGTATTTGAATTCAGCCACTTCCTCAAAATTTCCCTCATTTGTCATTAGCTGTCCATTTCCATTATATAATGAATTTCTACATGTGACCATAATATTTAGTTTTATTGATATTTACTTCCAGTCCTAATTTCTTAGTGTTACTCAATAGTGTGTGCGTGTTGTCCTTTAGTATCTCCTCGCTATCGGCCAATAATACTACATCATCAGCATAAACTAACAGCTTATTAATACCATTGAGTTGTAAGCCTTCCTCATTCTCTAAAGATTTAATGGCATGCTCTAGTTCAAAATTAAATAGTAGAGGAGATAGTGCATCTCCTTGCTTCAACCCATTCTGGATTTCAAAAGTGTCCGAAAACTGTTTGCCTACACGCACCCTACTCTTTGTGCCATTTAGACACATTCGTCTAGGTCTAACTAACTTTTTAGGAATTCCGAACTCCAGCAGGATACTATATAACTTCTCCCTCTTAATTGAATAATATGCTTTTTTGAAGTCTACATATAGTTGATGTACAGTACCATTATATTCCCATTTCTTTTCTAAAATCTGTCTTATACTAAACATCTGATCTGTTGTAGACATGTTTCTTCTAAATGCACATTGATGATCTCCTAGAATGCCATCAATATAGGGAGTATGTCTGCTTGCTAATGTATTTGTAAGAATTTTGTACTATGTTGAAAGTAATGAGATGCTCCTGTAGTTGTTGCAATCATTTTATCTCCTTTCTTATAAATTGGTACGATAATTGATTCCTTCCATTCATCTGGAAGAGCTTCTTTTTCCCAAATCATACTAAGCAACCATCGTATCTTGGCCATCAATTTTTCTCCTCTGATTTTATCAGTTCTGCTGGGATCTCATCTGAACCTGATGCTTTATACATCTTCAATTTTTCAATCGCCATTTCAACCTCTAATGCATTTGGTTCTGCGACTAGCATTTCTGCTCTCTGTAAATTATCCTCCTCAATGTCCTTTCTGTATGTACATTTAATAGCTGATTAAAGTAACTTTTCCGTCTATTTAATATACTCCTGGAATCTGCTATCATATCCCCATTTTCATTCCGAATTATATTTGTTCTAGCCTGAAACCCTTTCTTCTCTATACTAATTCCCTGATATAATTATCTAATGTTCCTGTTTTTGCATTCATTTCAAAATCATTAATATTCTCTCTCAAAAATTCCCTCTTTTTACTCTTTAGTAACTTGGTGGTTTCCCGTCTAACACTACCCAATTGCTCTAAATTTAACTAATTTGGCTCGTGTAACCATTTCATTTTTGCTATCTTACTTTTCTTTACAATTTCGGCACATTCCTCATTAAACCATTTCTTGTTTTGCCTCTTTTTTAAACAACCAATGCTTTCTGATGCTGACAATTTAATAGCATGTCTTATAGCCTCCCATTCTTTATTTATATCAGTTTCGAGACACGCATAATAAGAAACGAAGATATTAAATGTACGAAGCTATTATTTCACTTACTTGGAACACGAACACTTTTTTGTGAAGTATTCACATAACCAAACGGGAACCAAAATGTCAAACAGCTGATTTCGATATATGAAGTCGACAGATGCCAGAGCCTTCGCTGAGAGTCTTAGATTTAAGTAGAGAGAACGAATTTTAAAAGTGTCCCTATTCATCCTATATAAAGCGAGACCTTATTTTCTATGTCGCCTGTGAATTAATAAGACGGTAATTTGAGCAACCGATCAGCAATGCGTCACAATATTTACGAGCTCCAACTTCGCTGCACCGCATTTAAGTTGAAAGAAAATGTTATGATTTTATTCACTATTACATTAGAAATGAGAATATTAGAGAGGAACTAAAAGTACAACACTTCTTCAGCAAATATATGAACACAGGAAAAATTGGATAGATCATTTGCAAAAAAGTGACAGGATACCAAAGATGGTACTGATGTAAAATCCTCGAGGACGAAGATCGGTAGGAAGACCAAGAAAGCGCTGGGCTGAACAGATATTAGATCGGAATAGGCAGGGACCTAATTCGTGAAGGATGATGATGTTACACTTATCAAATATTAAGAATTTTCAGAAATATTTATATCGAATCTTATTTCTTAAAATTTCCAATTATTTTGTAATGTGGGATTGAAGTAAAAGAAAAGATATTTAAAGATAATTGAACTAAAACGTTGCGCAATAAAACGGTGTTAATTTTCTGTGTTCCGTAAATAGTAAAGTTAATAATAATAATAATAATAATAATAATAATAATAATAATAATAATAATAATAGTAATAACAATAATAATAATAGTAATGATAATAATAATTAATAATAATAAAATTTAAAAGTCCCGTATAGCTAACTAGCCTAACTAGTATGCTTATACCAGTATTAACAATTTTGAATTAAATTGTAAATCAAGATTAAAAATAATATATATATATATATATATATATTCAAACAATTGTTTTGGTAATAACAGATATAAGAAATAGACACAAAACTTACTATTGAGGTCAAAACGATTATTGAGGGATTAGTAAGTACCGCATTTCGACATCTAATGTCCCTGTATTTATAATGAGAGTATGTTTGCAGGGAAATTATTTTGAGAATGTTAATTTTCTAGACGAGCTCTATATAATATTTAGACGTGTTATTGCGGGAGGGCCTATACTTGCTAGATTATTATTCATAATGAGGTATTGATTGCAAATCCATTCAGGCTCCTTTCGTTTCTCATTAAGTCTTCAGAAAACACATCTACTGTTAACCACATCTTCAATTATAAAACGCGTCTCTTAGATTTCTCTTCTTCGCATCTTCAATTATCGCAATAGAATAATTAATTTCGTAAAGTATTGACTACTGATTTAACAATGCATTTAAGTAAAATTCTGGTTTTAATGTTTTATCACATTTTCTCTTAATGGCGATGTATACTGTATTTAATTAGTCTTGCTCCTATTTCAACATTCATAAAAAATGAAATATCAGATTCGCAAACTGTATGTTGTCAATTTACTTTTCATATGACTGTGAAGAAGATTCTGGTTGAAAAGTGATGCAGTAAGAAATTTAAAATCTGGAGCGACATATATTTATACAAATATTGGAGTTATGCAACTCTACATAGGCAATATAATACTTCTTATTTTTAGTCTCTTGTGATTTATTTACATCATACGGTACTTCCGGTCAAACGAATATACCAGTATAGGCTTTTCAGGAGACGTGAGTGAAGTGCCACTTCACCTATATTCTAAGTATATAACAGTACAATTATTTTATTTTATTAGTTTTTATTATCTTCCTCTGACAAAATATATATTTCACGTCAGCTTCTTAAGAACAGTGGCTGCTGATAGTTCACATTGTGTCCGCTAGAGCATTCGTACCACAGTGAACTGAACTAAAATTTAATGGGTTATATCTTCGACACTTAACAACATTGGGGGAAAATGCCTTCTCACGATTGCTATGGCAACCGCAACGTCAACAGATATTAAGGATATCCAGACTATAGAGAACCGGTTCTAGACTTCCAAATTTCTCACAGAGGGTGAAGACATTGTGTACGTTTTAGCGAAACACGTCAGCACATAAATTGAATCTATGTTGGACAATAAGGGCGTTTTGGTTCAGTTTGTTGTCTTCAATTGGCGCAACAGTATCTACATTTCAGATTTCGCTTTAGTTTAACTCAATTGTGAGCACTTTTGTGGTTCCGCGGCATAGAACGCCAAAGCTCCTGGTTCAACCCCAAGTCTCAGCATTTATTTTTCTCTTCAAATATAATTTGTACCTAAATGACTTTGATTTCTTAAAACACAAATAGCA
Source organism: Diploptera punctata (assembly GCA_030220185.1). NCBI lineage: Eukaryota > Metazoa > Arthropoda > Insecta > Blattodea > Blaberidae > Diploptera > Diploptera punctata. The sequence goes on from JASPKZ010006464.1 coordinate 509,558, forward strand.
TATCACTTCTCATTACACCAGGCTCGTTCAGTGGTACTGCCAAGTCATACAATCTTCATTTTTAAAAAAATCTTGGTTTGAACAATACTCACGGTTATGCAGTAGTGTGACATTACGAAAACTCTTTCGTTGGCTATGTGTTTTGTTTAGGAATAAATTTGGCGTCTGGAATAAACAAGGGTTTCTTGATTTTCAAAATGTGACATGTGCTTTAACCTTTTGAACGCCATGCCCGGCGTGCGCCGGTGAAAGTGTGTGTACAGCTGTACGCCACGCCCGGCAGGCTCCGGTTTTCAATCTTATTACTTTAAATATTTTTTTCCCGAAATGTTTACTTCAATAAACTAAAATTATTGTTCGTTCTATGTTTGTACATCCTTTCTTAGCAATACTTTGCACATCCCTTACAGAATAACGGTACAGGCTGGTTGTAAATCGGTTTTCTAAAGGAGGGTGTACATTCATGTTTCAAGGCCTTTTTTTTTTGCTATGGAATATTGCAATTTCAGGATTTTCTCTTTATTTATTTTATTTTTAGTTGAAAAGATACCTGAGCAAGGGATAGGTCGTGCTGTGGAATCCAGTGATTCATGTCTCGAAGTTGACGAAAATACAATACGCGAGTTTATTGTGACAGTTTTATCAGAAGATGAGAGTGACAGTAACAGTTCATCAAATGGTTATTCGTTTGACGAATGTGATAGTAGTCCTGTTTCTAAGAGAATATTATTACAATCTAATCCTGTAAATAGTAAAGCAAGTGATGTAGACCTAAATGAACAGAGTGTGACTGACAGTGGTGGGCGTGTCGCGCCAAACGAAACACGTGGCATAAAACAGCTGTTTGACTGGAATTGATTCGAACCCAGGACCACAAAAAATGTTCAACAATATTTAATATTATAAGTGTTTAGTGATAGTACCATCAAAATTATTCAGTAGAATAAATGTTTTAGTGATAGTGATAACAAATTTCAATAAAGTCACCGTGCTGAATTCGAACCTGGGATCTTTACAAGTGGAAGCAACACCGCCTAACCTTCAAATAAATGTAAAATAGTGAGTTAAAAATTAAATTTACCATGGCATGTAGATAGTTAAATATACTTTATATAGGTTTATAGTATGGCGTAGTACTTTAAATTTAAAAAACCTGGCAACCACAGCCCAGCTGGCAAAAGGAAAACTCGGCAGTCAAAAGGTTAAATAAGCATATAGATTCTGTGGAGCATTTGAAGTGACATTTGCAGTTGAAAAATTTCAAACAAAAAATCACAACAAAATCGCAAATGCTCTATTGAAAAATACAAGACTGTGTACTCTTCGATTTAATGAATGTGTTTCTTTAAATGGGCAAATCTTGAGACTAGTCATTAGGGCTGTACTATATCTAAATATGTCATCATGTCACCTATTTTTTCATCCACCAGCCGCCACTGGAGTGTACTATGTTCCTACAAGTGTTACATTGATGCTCTAATATAAAATACGTTTTCCATCATTGCCTACTTCTTCATTTACATTAGGTCACTGCAGAACGTCCCTCCAGATGAACCTGTAACCCTACACAAGCAAAATAAGCTCCGTCTGACGGTAATATATTTGCAATCGTCACATCATTTCAGACGCGATGTAATCTTTTATGGTGATAGTACTGTTCTTAATAACATCATGTTAATACAAAGGAAGGAGAGTCATTTTTAGGCGGCATTGATCTATATGCACTTTGTAAACCATTATTTATAAAAGCAGATGTAATGATAACACTGGTCAACATGATTTTTGTCTCATGAGTACCAATAGTTGTACTTAATGCAGATTTACCATGTTTTGAAATATGTATTCGGAATTTCTCCATCACCTACAGTTTTTTTTATTTCAATTTCAATTAATGGACTTAAATAATACTTTTTTAATAAACTTTTTTTCGTCCATTTGTCTATTGTAAAATAAAACCAAATGATCTAATTCAGGAGATTTCAGCTATGGAAAAGAGATATCAAGGTAAATGGAATCCTAATATGCTGGCCGATTATTGCTGGACCATCAAGAGGGATGCTCCACAGACGAAATATAGCAGAATATCGACCTTTCTTACTTCCTAGGCGAGTCCGAATATTCGAATATTGTGTAGTTGGGAATGTAGAAAATATTAAAGTGTTTGAAATTATCAATTCCTGTCTCTCGGTAACCTTACATGATGGAGAAAAACGATATTATATTTTAATTCAGGAGAAAAAATACTATCAGAATCACATATTTTTCTTTTTGAGACAAAAAAAGTTTCTTTTTTTGTTGCTCAGTGTAATACATCATATTTGTTTTTACGAATTGATTATGTATGTAATAAGAACTGATAGACAGTTTATCATTTACAAATGTTAATACAAGAAAAAATTAAACAAATGTCCCATTTTGTAAGGATAAAAAATATAGGAATTTACTTAGTTCATAACAGATTGCATGGAAATATTAAAATGGTTAACGTATATAATTTTCAAAATAAAGTTAAGAGTCATGCATGATTAACTATTTTATAACACGAATGCATGTAATAATTCTAAAAAAATTAATGTAATCGATTTAGTGATTCTTACTACATTGGATATGTGTTAAGGCTTATAAAAAATAGTAAACGTAAAATGTGATCCTGAGTCTAAGTGTCCTATGGAAAATACCCGACATGAATGTCAATCTATAAAATATCTAACTTAACTGAATATCTATTCAATAAAAGTATTAGTTAAAAAAAAATAAATCAACACGATTTATTAGAAAACCGAACTAGAAAACGAAAAAAAAAATCCAACTCGCTTGGGATAAAATGAAAGTGGTCAACAAGAAAATCATCTCCAGCACATCTAGAATCAAACAAGAGTTACCTACAAAAAAATTATGTTATCATCAAAAACGTGGGTTCCTCTATATCAATTAATATATTTGATAATAAGCAGTTATTGGTAAAAGTAAATTCTCTAAGAACAAAACGTAAAAACATAAAAAGCACCCCACGCTTTTGATGGTATAATCATTTTTTGTAGATAACTCTAGTTTTATTGTAGATGTGTTGGAGATGATTTTTTTGTTGACTAAGTTATATTTCATTTTTTAGGTCGGTTTTCTAATAAAGTCAATAAAACTAAATATAATGGTCATACGTAGAAATTCATTATATACTGGAAATGGACAGCTCATGACAAAAGAGGGAAATTTTCAGAAGTGGCTGAATTCAAACACCTAGGAAAAATAATCACAAATAGGAATGAGATGCTCAAGGATATTAAACATAGGTTCAGTTCTGGAAATGCGTGCTATTATGCATTGCAGAGACTCTTGATAACCCAACTCTTTTCAAAAAATATTAAACTGAAAATATATAAAACTATTATTCTACCAGTTATATTATATGGGTGCGAAACATGGACTCTTACTTTAAGGGAGGAAAGGAGGTTACAAGTATTTGAGAATAAAGTACTTAGGAAATGTTTTGGACCAAAGAGGGATGAACAAAAAGGTGAATGGAGAAGACTGCATAACAGAGAACTAATGGTCTTTATAGGAAGCCAGATATAATAAGAACAGTTAAGTCTCGTAGACTGCGATGGGCAGGACATTTTGCATGTATGGAGAATGAAAGACTTTCGTGGAAGCTTCTTGTAGGAAAGCCAGAGGGAAAACGCCCAGTTGGTAGACTAAGAATGAGGTGGGAGAATAATATTAACTATGATTTGAGGTAAGTAGATTATACAGGGGATGATTGGAAAGCATTAGCTCAGTATACGGATATATGGAGAGCTTATGTTCGCGCGGCCATGAACCTACGAGTTCGATAGTGCCAGTGAGTAAGTAAGTAAGTAAGTATTAAAGCGTGTTGTTATATTTTTTAAACTATTATATATTTTGTTCATTTTTTAGTTTGGTTATCTAATAAAGCGTGTTGTTTTATTTTTAAAATATTACTTTTTTTCATTTACAGTTTAATTGATTGTCATAAACCGGAATCCCATGAAAATGTAATTGCTTAATACTCTTCCAAAAGAAATCCTCCGTGCCGCATTTAAACCAGCGATCTGTGGATTACTGAAATTATAAACCACTACAGTCCACCGCTCTACCAACTCAACTCTTACAACGATTGACTAAAAAGTCGTTAAGTCCGCAACCTATTACACAGATTTATATTTTTTTTAGCCACATGGCCTGAAACGAATTTGTTCATGATGATGATGATTATTATTTTCTGATGATTCTGGCCAGGATTTTAGAAACAAATTATGACATTATTGTATTTTCAATTGTTCTTTACAAATATACTAAGTTTCAAGTTGATCCAATGTTTTTAAGTGAGTGAAAATCGCGTTTAAAGATTCCGTTACATAGATGAACAGATACAGGTCAAGCTAATATAAAGCGTGTAAAAACACGTTAAATACATGATTTTTTCAAGAAATGTAATCAACTTTACATACCGCTAATACGTTTAATATCCATTTTAATTTACACATATTTATAGATTAATTTTGAACTTACTCTTCTCGTAACACATTATATTCTTTAAATGGTAATATTTGGCACTCAATTATGTTACCATATTTTAAACACTCAAGTATGTTACCATATTTTAATAGTTCCATTCTCTTTTGATTAGAATTGTATATTTTATTTATTGAGTCCCTACAGCTTGAAGCATTATTGAATTTTCTGTTTCGTTTATTTCATTGTGCATATTTGCACGGTTTAGCGGAAACCATTCTTTTAAACATGAAATGGCAATCTTGAGCCAAATTTATTGTCCTATGGAACTGTCAATTGTGTTTTAAAACACATTCCACATTTAACGTATTTGATACTGCTTTCCCCCTTTTCTGAGCATATGATATCTTATAAATGTGTTTTCTGTGATTGATTTTTCCTAACTCCACAACGTTAATCATGAAGATTTCGAAAAAAACATGCCGAACGTATCTTCTTCAACATCATGTTGCAGATGGGAATATTTTCCATTTCCCCCCACATCCCATCCGATTGCCTCACGTAACCGATTTCTTTTATCGTCTTTTAATTCTATTATGCTGTTTAGGTTTAACATAATTATTTTAATTGTATTGTTTAAGTAACTTCATATTTGGTCATATCTTGTTGAGAATGTTGATATCAGGATATTTATCATTAAAGATTTGTGTATATTGGACATTTTTATATGCGGACTTTTGTGTCTCAGATCGTTTTTACTTGTGGACTACAATTTAATAGATATTAAATAAATATCGTCAACTCGTGCCCAACTAAGTGTCGGGGCGAGGAATCAGATGAGATGAATTCCCCTACATAGAGGTCTGTGATTGACAAACGTTCCAGCCCACAACGCCTGACGCACTATCACTGGGACAGATGAACAAAATAAAATGAAATAAAATAAAATGAAATGGATGAAATGATTGTGGAAAAATTGTGGAATGAAATTCTGGCAGTGGAAAATGGGAGAATATCACGATAAAAACCTGCCCAATTTCCATTTCGTCCACCACAAAACCCACATGGAGAGACTAAAAATCTATATCCGGACCCCAGCGATGACAGCGAGCGTCGAACCGCTTACACCACGGAGCCACCTTAATAGACATTCTGCATTGGAAATTGAGCCCCAGAATGTAAAATTGAATTTCTTAACGTTTTTTTAATAATTTTGCAATGACTTCAAGTGATTTTCGTTTTTTAATTACGTAAAATTGCATTTAAAACTTTGATTTGCCTTTCGTAATTATTTATTACATTATTAATTTTAGATATTATAATTAATTTAGTACAAACTGCAATTTAGTTCTCGATACTTCTATCGGCATTTGAACGTCATGACATGCGATATTGATGATTTGAAATTTATAATAGCAAATTATACTCATTTTATTTCCTTCCGTAATTTTCTTTGTGTATACGTGTCTAATTACTGATCTGTTCTTTACAGGTAACTGCTACTACTTGATTCAAGTTTATTGGAGTTCATCATCTAACTGATGTTAGCTGTGTGAGGTAGGAACATTTCTGCAGATAGGATAATTAACTCTACTGAAATATATCTTTATCACAAGAAATGCCACGAGTGATTTCCAATTTATCTAGAAGATTTGTAAATCAAGAGTGGCATTTGTTGCGACTATTTAACAAATAATATAAAGCTGTTTATAAACAAATCATTATTTAAATATAGCTATTTGAAAATATGTATATATTTAATGTACACGACGATGCTTGAAAACAAATGAGACATGTTTGATGATACTTCTTGTGTTCATCCACTGCAACTAGATCATATTATTCTTTACCAAATACGATCGCATTATTGTAAGAATGCGCACTAGTGCAATGAAACACATCGAACTGTATATTGTAACTAACATTATAGGTTATTAATTATTTTTTAGGAAACAACTCCGCAAAATCATGTTTTGAAAACACAATTATTGAACATAAACGCATCAAATGCTTAGTTCCAAGGAATCTGTTCATTATTTGCTATATTCAACGTATTTGTTGGAGAGTCAGTCGCTGCAAATTAATGCTCTGACCTGTTCAGAATTTTAAAAAGGAGTAGCTTTTTTTAATATGATAAACATAAGTCGATAAATATCGAGATAAAACAATACTATGATAGGTTGTAAAACAAAATTCATTGAAACGTGATTGGTCAGTGACTCCCATTTGGGGAATGAGTTAAACAGTCATAAAAATACTTTCTACTCCAGATATTAGGATTTTCACATGCGCACAGAAAAGTAGTTCAAAATTATTATTTGTAAATCTAGGCTATCCCTGTTGCCTAGGTAATCAGTCCCGGCTGAATACCATATACTCGTTTCTAGTTCTAACGTTGGCGGGTTCAAGCCCAGCAGGGTTCGATGGAATTTTCCAAGGTGTAAATATTATCGGAATGGGATTAAAACCGTGGGTCCCGTGTCGTAAATATACTGCAAGTAAAAGATCCTAAAAACCTAAATAAAGTAATCCATGAAGAAAAATGTTCTGCCCTTACATGCCTAGCTTTGAATTCCCGTTCTAATAACCAGATTTTGTACTGTGTGTCGTTAAATGGAATATTCCATTTAACGACACACAGTACAAAATCTACTGGTGCTAATACTACCATCTTGTTGTCACGCTCTGGAACCTTGGTGCCGATGATCGACATGTGAGCACATGGTTTCCTCTTACGTTTTCTCTACATGTACTTTTAGTAAGCTACACATCCAAAGAACGTGTACCGAAAGTACGATTTCGGTACGTAACACTTATATACTGTTATCCTCCCTCTTCAGGGAGATTTATGAACTGTGCCAATTTCCTTTCTCTCTGTGTTTCCTCCCACTCACCTTCCCTCTGCCCTTCTGTAAATGCGCAACTCCCCCTCTTCCTCGGAACACTAAAATACATTAAACAAAGTTGTCAACAGGGTTATTCATTCATTAGTTTATTCTGTTATCGTCCGGTGGACGTGAGCTCGAGGAGAGCTGTGTTGTTTTGTGTTTGGCCCGGTAAGCCAGGGTAGGGTATCCGGGGTATGGACCCTAACCCTCGGCTGGACTTAAAGGGACGCATGAGTGCTTGTGTGAGTAAATATTGTAAATTTTTCTTATTATTTCTGTATTCATGTTTTCTTATGTTCAAGAGTAATTTCTGTTTAAACATCTTTTCATATTTCAACTTGAGACATATAATTGGAATATTAAATTCTATTTTAAGTAAACAAGAATATTTAATTACTGTGCTTGTTAGCTATGTTACTGCCTATCTACAAGCTTTCTCAAAGTTATATTAGCTCATCTCTCCCTTCTAGCTTTTATGGTTGTAAATACTATACTGAGTTAAATACGAGTCATATAAATTACTACAGTATGTTTAAGAATTCTTGTTAATAATTAATATATGTTATTAAATCTATATACGGAAGATGAATCAATCTTTGCCTCTGATGGGCCCGGGCAAAGAACAATAGGTAGTACTTACATTTATGATCTGGACGTTACAATTAGGATAACTAAATTTATTAGTAGATTCTCTCTCTCTCTCTCTCTCTCACTCTCTCTAGGCCAGTAAAGATCCAAATACGGTAACGGACTCTTCTGGATGCAGGGACCAGGAGGGTCGCAGTCCGTGCAAAAGGTAGCAGAGCGTGGTTTTGTTTATTTTTGGCCAGAAGAGAATTTCGGTGTAAAAATAATAATAATAATAATAATAATAATAATAATAATAATAATAATAATAGCTTTATTTTACCTGGCAGAGTTAAGGCCTTAAGGCCTTGTCTACCACTCAACCAGGTTTAAAAAAATACAAACAAAAAATAGTCTTAAATCTAAATTACAATATATATCTATAAATATAAACGATTACAAGTTATGAATACAATACAATTAATATTTATAATGTATTTTGATTTACTCTAAATTTAACGAATTAAATATATATGGACAATATATATAAAAAAACAGGAAAAGATTAATGACATAGTATAAAATTAAATAAATAGAGAAAAATTAATTATTAGACAACAGGTAACTGTATAAGCGTGACTTAAAGGTACCAAGTGTGCGGCAACCCTGATATCTTGAGGAAGGAGATTCCAGGAGCGGGCAGAGGCTACTGTGAAGGAAGTAGAATAGGAGGAAGTGCTATGAAGAGGAATTGTTAGCAGACTGCTATCTTGTGATCTAGTGTCAATATTGTGGTAAGAGGATAACTTCTCAAATCTAGACGCCAGGTAAGTAGGGATGTAGGAATTCAGAAGCTTGAAAAGTAGCAGTTCATATGTTTATCGATTCAAAATTTTCGAATTTAAATCTTAGTATAGAATATTTGTTCTGGATTCAAGTGCCGGAACAAGGAGTGATAAAACTTGTAATATATTCTATGGTCTTAAATAATTTTCGAATTGTACAATTTTTGACATAGATATAATTAAGAGAAATTATACTCCGTGGATAATTTCTTTGCTTTTGAGTGTCATCATCTACGTTAAAGAAATTGAAGTAGTGCTTATTTACGTACTTGAGTTGTATTGTGTAAATAAATTGATTCATCTGTCCTGCTTTATTAAATACTGTGTAATCTATGTGTAACAAATTACGTTCTCTTACAGTTGTTTATATATTTTGTTTACTCTGCTATCTATTGTATTTAGTAAACATGTCTAGTTGGATTGATATTGTCTCTAAGGACAACTTGGTCTTGGAATTGAGCTTAATAGGCATAGATACTCAGGGAGACGTAGGCATATTGTGTCAGAGACTTAAGATACATTTGAATTCTCTATCTCCTTCTGAACAAGTGTTGGTTAAGCGAAATTTTATTGTAGATAACTCTGTTAGTGAAGATAATTCTAAAGTGCAGAATATAAATCTTACTGATCGTAGAATTGATTTTATGAATGATTTTTCTAACGGAATTTTTCCTACCATTTCTCCTGACATGGAAGAAAATAACCAAAGAATGTTACGTGAATTAATTAGGAAAGTCGATCCTTGTGATGGGGATGATAAGGAATTGTTGATTTTCTTCCTAATAAAACTTAATTCGATTTTTGAATTAACACATTGGTGACGGGCCAGGGAGATCTCCTTGTTTAAATGGCCAGCGCTAGACGACGGGTCACGGAGATTTCCGTGTTTAAGTTTTATATGGTTTTCCTGCCTCTTCGCTTTTGAAGGAGCGTGCAATTTTGTTTTTTCTCATTGTGAAATAAACTATAGTTGTTCTTGTACCCTCTCTTCTCTTTCATGAAATTGCCAACTTTACAGAAAGATTGTTTACAGTTTTAAGACAGATGGCTGGTGAAATATGGAATTTTAGTGCCGATAGTTAGGCGATTACGGGATACGTATGTAACCTATAAATATATGTTGCAGAAGGGAAAAATTAGAAGAAACACTATTTTGCGTTCTTTAGCCGAATTTATATCTGTGGCATCATGTGTACCAGGATAATTATTATAAGTGTGGCTATAACTGAAAATTGCTCGAAAGAAAGACGAGAGTTTCTGAAGCAATAAAGATTAACAGAGGGCTTCCAAAATCATTTGTGGAAGCAGGAAATAAACTGAAACCAGGAGAAAGTGTTTTTGTAGTAAGGGGACCTTTTGCTACAAACATCGAAAGATAAAAGAGACGTAAGAATGGTTAGCACATTGCATCAGGCAACACGAGAGTGGGAGGGGTAAAGTTGTAAAAATGCCCTATTGAATACTTCAAATAACAAGAATGTGAAGGGTGTAGACAGGGCTGACCAGTACCTATCATATTACTCCATCCTTAGAAAAACAGTTAAATGGAGCAAGAAAGTTGTATTATGGCTTCTGAATTCTGCACTCTTTAATGTTTTTTGGGTCTATAAATTTCAAAATCCTAACAACAATATGTCAAACAGAAATTTTTTGCTTGAAACAGCCTCTTGTTTGGCAGTCGTGAAATTAGGAACAGATGACAGGGAAGTGGAGGGAGGATAGAGTGAAAAGGACACCATGTCAAGACCCACCAAGAAGGCTGAGACATATAGAAACATGAATTAACACCAACTGTGTCTGAAAAAAAAACCTTCCAAACCTTGCCGACAAGAAAAGAAACTCGCTACATATGCTCTTTTGCCCTATGCCTTTTCATAAAGGGAAATGTTTCTAACGCTATCAAACCCTCAATTTCTACTAGAAGGTCTGGTGAGAACACTAATAAAAAATACTTATGCAATATTGTTATTGACTGTAAATATATTGATGTAAAAATCACACTGTGCTAGCGCGGTTTAAAATTTAAAAGTCCACGCTACTGACAGAAATGTTCGGTCTAGCAGCGGTGGATGGAACGCACAGCAGTCGGTCACCAATGTGTTAAATTAGGTTAAAGATGAATATTTCGTTAATTCTATTTTGAGTTGTGTTTTAACAATCCTATTGAAAGTGTGGAATAACATTGTTAAATTACGTTTAACTTGGATCGAGAGTTTGGAACACGTAAAATGTTCGCTATTGCCTTCCAGATTGTTGGAAGATTACAGGATTAAATTTATTTCTCGTCGATTCCAACTACCCGAGGAATCTTTATTGGAGTTTATTTCCGAAATTCAAGGAGCTTCATTAATATTAAATCCTCAATTTTGGGAAGAAAATTTAATAGATATAATTCTTCAAAACATATCTCCAGCCAATAGACAGCATTTAATCTTCGCTACAAAACCTAGAAATGTGGCAGAAATGTATGTCTTGGCAAGAGAAGCAGCTAATTTTGAAATTGCTGAAAAGCAAAGAAACTTTAGCGAGGAACGTATTGCTAAAAATTCAAGTAGGGCAATTGTTCCTGTGAATCGTTCTTCACCTAATAATTCCTTGCAGCCGAGAAGTAAAATCCAATGTTGGAAATGCTATCGCTTTGGACATTTTTCTAGAGACTGTCGATCCAAGAACTTCAATATTCCGCATGTTTAAATAGTATATCATGAAATATTTTTTTGGTAAGGGTATTTGGGCTAGTTGAGCCGTTTCTTTCGTATAAATGTATATTTTATTGGGGAATTTTGAGAAAGCTAATAGTGAAGTGGACCAGATTTTGTATAGTAAGACGCTATCCAATTTCTACTCGTTAATCCCGAGATTAGAAAGCGTCCATGGCCACTTAGTTAGGCAGTATGCTAGTCAGTTGAAAGCGTGTCCTGTGCTGGAATAGTGACCACTGTAATCCTTTTGTGAAGGACACGATCATTCTTTTTGCTAAATTGGTGTTTATGTTATTCTTGTGTAATATTTTTGAGGTTCCGTTTCTGTTTCATTGTACTTTATCATTTCAGTTAATCTTTCCTGATATTGGCATGTGGAGGAAGAAAGAACTCCTGGCAGTAGAGTACCTGGCGGGTTCGGCCGACTCCGAGTACCCCGCTGGTCGAAATCTGGTTCTTTGGCTACTGATTCCAATGGAGCGGCTGATCGGGATTGCGACCCGTCAATCCACGTTTTGGAAATCGTCACCCTGGGCTCACCACGAATACCGCCGAGTTCGACTATGGCGACTGTGGAATCTACAAGATTCGAGTGAATAAATTACAGTGCCTGGATGGTCCATGAGGAGGCTGGTGTGGTGATAATTTTTGGGGACAATAAAATGTGAAATTTTTCTCCCGCTCGGAATTGTGTAGTGTTGCCTTGCCCTCCCAACGTTGGAGTATGTCATCTCGTGTCTACTGGAATATCTTTAGTAGTGACTTTAGCCTCCAAGACTTTTTGTTGTAATGTTATTATATAATCGCGTTGGGATTAATGTGTATTTTCTTTCCCGGAGGGCCGGAGCAGGAGATATTGTACCGAAAGTACGATTTCGGTACTTAACATCTATGTACTGTTATCCTCCCCCTTCTGTGAGATTTATTAACTGTGCCAATTTCCTTTATCTTTTTGTATACTCTCACTCACATTCCTACCCCTTCCCTCTGCGATTCTGTAAATGCGCAACTTCCCCTCTTCCTCGGGAACTCTCAAATATATGAAGCAATTTGTAAACATTGTTCATTCACTCATTAGTTTATTCTTTTATCGTCCGGTGGACGTCAGCTCGCTGAGAGCTGTGTTGTTTTGTGTTTGGTCCGGTAAGCCAGGGTAGGGTATCCGGAGGTATGGACCCTAACCCTCGGCTGGACTAAAAGGTATGCATGAGTGCTTGGGTGAGTAAATATTGCAATTTGTCTTATTATTTCTGAACTCGTGTTTTCTTATGTTCAAGAGTAATTTCTGTTTAAACATCTTTTCATATTTCAAATTGAGACATATAATTGGAATATTAAATTCTATTTTAAGTAAACAAGAGTGTTTAATTACTGTGCTTGTTAGCTATGCTACTGCTTGCCGTATCTTTTTTCCTATCTACAAGCTTTCTCAAAGTTATATTAGCTCACCCCTCCCTTCTATCTTTCATGGTTGTAAATATTACACTGAGTTAAATACGAGTCGTATAAATTACTTCAGTGTGTTTAAGAATTCTTTTAAATAATTATTAAATCTATATAGGAAGATGAATCAATCTTTGCCTCTGATGGGCCCGGGCAAAGAAAAATAGATAGGACTTACATTTATGATCTGGACGCTACAATTAGGATAACTAAATTGATTAGTAGATTCTCTCCCTCTCTAGGCCAGTAAAGATCCAAATACGGTAACGGACTCTTCTGGATGCAGGAACCACAAGGGTCGCAGTCCGTGTAAAACATCAGAAAAAAATATCGGTAAATGAAATGTGTAATTATTAACGGAATGGCTCCTTTCTAGAAGGGCCTCATTTTTTTTGTTCTTTTATATAATGAATTTTCATCCGGAGTGCCTCTTGAGGGTTCAATACACTGTTTTCAACAATAGAGCTTCATTAAGGTTTATATTTATGCGTGACCTGGAAATCTAGAAATGCCCTTTCTGTGCAAAATAACTGTCAAATTTTCCATACCATTTTTTTTAATTTCTCCCAGAGAAGAGCTGTAATGTACAAAGGTCGTATCCAATATATATATATATATATATATATATATATATATATATCTGACTTTTTAAATGCAAGGCACAGAAATCGAAGCCAGAATCCATCAATGGCAGCCCACTGTACAGAGTAGAAGTACACTTAGCGACAAAAAGATTGAGCTACTTCAAAAATCAGACTTCCTGTTATGGTCATCTGCGCATGCTCGAAAAGCTAAAGCAGTGATTAACGAGGTACCGCACTGTTAAATGTTTTATATACGCTATATTTGGTTTTAATTGTCTTAAATAGTTAAAGAACAGTGAAGGAGACATGTTTCTAGATATTTACGGTGTAAGATAAATGCAGCATTCCTCAAATTACATTTCAGAAAAAGTTAAACTCTCGTTCATTGTGCAAAAGTACATGACAACCAAGATTTAGACTACTACTTTCCGACGTTCGAGTAGCGTAGATCGTTCAACCGCTTACAATAACGTACAAGATGTAAACTCTCAGATAAAAAATGAGTCATCTCTTGAACGCATATTTCTTCTAAGTCCTACTCGACACATCGCTGGGTTCACACTAGTAAACTAGTCATAATTGTGCAGGCCCTGAGCTACTGCTTTACGTGGCATGAACTGAGTGAAGATACTCCTACGTGCCCTGTTATCAGCGATAAAGCATACAGTCACTCTTTCTGTTAATGAAGGTCACAGGTTCGCGTCCTCAATTATGTAGTTTCTTTTCGTGATATTTGTATTAAAATTTTTCATGAATTAAATACATTTTAATTTGACAATTGAACTAAATCAATGTTAATGTCGTTATTGTAACAATTATTTTACCACATTCAGGGGTTGTTCTAGATGATGTCAATATATTGATTTTAATAGACTAATGCGCACACGTTCTGAGCAAATGCAACAGCCTCTAACAAGTTTGTTTATAATTAACTCTAATTGTCCTACAGATGCACGAAAGACGAATGATGGCTTATGGGCACAAATTCAGGGCGTCTGGGATGCTCTACCCGAATGTCCACGTGACTGTAGAAATTTGATTGCATCAATGCCCTGCAGATTGAGGGCGGTAATAGATGCTGAAAATTCATACACCCGATATTAGTTTTGTTAAAGTTTTCATTTTAGAATATATGATTTTCTTTCTTCATGTAATCATAAAAGGTTTTCATCTATGTGTTTTGTGTGTGCATTAAAGCCATAAAACTCAAATATAAAATTAAATATGAAACTATATCACAGGCGAAATGCTATCCTAACATTCAGTAAAAAAAAAGTAGAACGGGAATCGAACACGTGAGTTTACGAACGCGGATGTTGTGTGTCAAACCTCTCGACCACGGAATCACACAAAGGCAAGCTGTCGCTTTTATGTTACTTGAGTGTACACTGCGTTAACTATCAAAGAACACAGTACTATTACTGAAAACGTGTTAATGTGAATAAGGCTTCTGCGAGTGCTCACGAAGTTCCCCGATCGGTTAATAGAATCAAGAAATGACACATTTTTTGTCTAAGGGTATATGAAAGCCAGGGTTCGATTCCTTCAATGATGTGTTTTTATTAATTTGTATTTTCGCAAAATACATCCTATATGTGCTTCAATTTTAATTCCTGCCCCATAATCTACATCCACTTTACACTATATTATGTAATATTGCTGTCTTCTTAAATTATATAACACTATTTAGTTAACGGTACAAATTTAATTGAGTGTGCAGTAACACGTTTTAATAATAATGCTATAAATTTATGTAATAAAAGATAATATAGCTTCCTATATTTATGTATTTATTTATATAGGCCTATTACGTATCAGTGAGGAAAAAGTTTCACCCTTCAATTAAAATATTTACTTTATATCTTTATATACGTATGCCAAGCCCTACATAGTAATAGCTCATAGATGATGGACAGTAATAATAATAATAATAATAATAATAATAATAATAATAATAATAATAATAATAATAATGGAATGCATCAAGGATGTGAAGAACGTAATTAACTGGGGCTCAAAATTAACTCAAAATGTACCCAAGAAAATGACATAAAATATAGAATTCAAAAAGGCAGATCAGTAATAACAATAATAAACGACGTCCAAATTAGAAATTTATAAATCCATTATTTGAAACACGCTAACATACGGTGCAGAAACTTGGCAGTCTCTCAATACAGGGGTTGTATTGCTTGCCTGTAGTTGAAATGAGAGATTTGGCGCTTAGTTTTAGTGTCTTACTATTAAAAACAGCAGATATATATTTTTTGACACGGTCTTTGTACATCACTACTCTTCTCTGGAAGAACTTTCAAGGTAGGTTTTGGCATGCAACTGTTGACAGATTCTTTGTAAGTTTTTTTGAATTTTTCTTAAAATATAATTTTTGGACACATGATTTCTTGGAAGGTATTGATTCATGAACATATGATGCAACTCGACGTTTTCAGTATTTCAAGGAAAGTAGAGTATGTCAGGAATAATGTTTTTATGTAAAAATAAAAATTTGAATTCTCCCTTTTACAGGATTAGCTGATAATAGGATGAAAAAATATGAATCTAAGGTCTGTCTATTTTGTTTGTATAGTCATTGTTTTTGTCATGTACATTTTTTCATCCACGTCAGGAATTCCTAATGCAAAATGTTAGGATTCTTACTCACTGTATTTGTGAACTTCTGTTTGTAGCTTGGCTGTATTATTCTCCCAAAGTCCTGACTCTGGACAATGGTCAAATTTGTATTAAAGTTAATATTTTACCAGCCCTTTAAATGTAATTAAAAACTATTATGCTGGTTTCAATTCTTATGATCACGAAAATGGATAATAATTAATTTCGTATATTTTAAGTTGTATTATATATTTCATATTCTCTTGCATATGTTGTTACATTACTTCAGAACTTTGTTGCACATTCCTTTACATTTGCATGTTTCTAAGTTTATTTTTATTGAAATATGGTTGTTGTGTTTATTAGAAGTGTAGAGATCTAAGAGATGGCAGCTTATGCTTAACTCAAATTCGTAGAGGATCCGTAATGTGACAAATTTGCTAAGGGCAAGGACCGACTGGGTAGGAAGCCAAGATCGAATTAGTGACAGTTGTATTTTAAAATCAAGGAAACATTAAAAGCATCTACAATTTTCCATTATTTAAAACAAATATTAGGTAATTAAAACAGAGAATGAGTTAATCAGTAGAAGAGTAATGATGTTCTAATGCCTAGCATGTTGTATGGTCTCCATTCTCCGTCTTGTTACCTAATATTATTTTTGTAAATTTGGTGCCAATAAATTTGGAATGCAGAGCTTTTAGTGAGATGGTATCCATTTATGGTCAGAATATCCTCTTTACATAACACATACATTTGAGTTCCGCACATAAGACCTTATTGAAATATGCAGCCAAGCAATCGTGCTCATTGTAGAACGGAAAAATATCACCGTTTAATGTATTGACGACTCTGAGACAAGAGTTCTAATTATAGTTGACCAAAATCTATTCAGCCTGTCAGGAGGCCTCATTTTATTTATAATATAATTGTTGTTCGTTTGTTTATTTATTGGGCTTCGTGCCACAAATTTTGAACTCTAGGATAAAGTATAGGAATTCTGATAAGTGGTAATTCCGATCACGATTTTATTCAGAATTCAAAACTATAACCGCGTTCTGCATATTGTTGGCACCTGCAAAGTGTTTCAAGCATTGTTTATAATGTCAGTTCCAGCTGAGGAGCATATTTGCATTGTAGGTGGACATTTTGTGTTTCGTATACGTTTCTTGTAAGGAAGCGAAACTAATTTATACCTGATACATTAGATATGTATCAATTTCATGTGTTAATTTTTCAAATTGTGATTACAGGGTGGATATTGATATGAAATAATGAATTGCAGTTTCAAAATTTAACTCCAATACGAAATGATGCCAAAGTATTCCGAAAAGGCACATTGGGGTAACTCCGATTAATTCTAATTGGACTTATCCCGAGTGGTAGAAGTAATTAAGCATTGTTGAAATATTTTTTTTCATTTTCATTATTGGCATTTAAAAAATGTAATTAAGCACTTGACGACAGATACGTGCTGTGATGCAGGGCGGAAGAGCAAATTATTTTAGAGGTCCACTTCATGTTTAGAAGGTTCATGCAAAATGTTGTGAATATTACAAGCAAATAATTACGCGAGTGATTTTTATTGGCAAGGACAGTAACTTTTGCATTTTTGTGCATTTCCGCTTTGTCTTTAGCTTTTAATAAGATGTTCGGAATTACTCAAGTGTCGGGGAATTGCGATTAAACCCAGGTACTAGATTACAATTTGTTCAGGTTAGTTGATAGCATACTTGTATTTTTTATAAATACCTAAGTTATACAAGAGTAAACAATTTTTTCTCATTTTTCTAAATTTCTTCTTATAAATAATATTATAATTAGTCGACTAATTGCTAAAGTGATCGATAATCCCCCACTTCACCCTAACCATGTGACAATGCAATTGAAGGGGATAAGCCAACCGATGCTTCAAATTTATGAACTGACAACACTGTACGATGAAAGAGTCAATTTCACTGACTTTTGTTGTAATAATAAAGTTAATAACATTCCTTTAGCAAAATATTTTGAAATTATCTTTCATTAGGCTGTCTACAATAAGTTGATTAGTATTAATATAATTATAGTACAAATAATAATAGCATACTATTAATATATTAACTCATGTACAATACCTTAACTGAAATCCAAGGGCAGAGCAGAGGATTCCTCTTTATCCCTATCCTCTTATTTTTCGTCCTCTCAAACTTCATCAGAATCGACTTCTTAATGGATAAGGATTTGTTCAGTAATTCGATGCGTTAAGCAATCAAGTTCCCAATAAAACGTCTTAGTTTATCTCCCCTTTTCACAAGCATCTCTCCATATTTGTGCCGTAAATATATTTACACTATCTTGAAATACTTGTAAAAAATACCCATGTTACATTTTGTATTTGTTTTCCCATATGTGTTTGATGAGCTTAAATTCGATATTGTACGGAGGTAAACGAATCGCACAATGTCAACATTCTTCTGCAGTTTAATCTATTCTATATATTTTGAATTGTGGCTTATATAACTTTATGATTTCGTACGATTTAGGTTTTAACATGCCGTCATTAAACTCTACACCCTTTTCTTAACCACTCCATCATGTGAGCTTTACGGCTATTTGAAGTTGTAGCTTTATTTAGTTTTCGTTGATTTTAAGATAACATTTGATACTGTGGACCGAAGTGCACTCTGGGAAAAATTAAATCGGAAAGGATATGTTACATAAAATGATACATGCCTTTATGTCAATTTGTAAATATGTTACATTTTGTATAAAAGTAGACCAAGGGCACATCACAGAGAGCAGTCAAGCCAATCGGGGAGTGAGACAAGGCTGCATTTTGTCACCAATGCTATTTAATCTATTCGTTGATGATATAGCAGCCATAAGTTTAGAAGGAGACATTGAGGCTCCGGAGATAAGACATTTTAAAGTCCCAGTCCTGTTGTATGCAGATGATTTAATTACTGTTCCAAGACAACCAAGGGATAGCAAAGAGGTATTGACCTACTGGAAATATACTGTAAGATTTGGGGATTGACTGTAAATATTAGTGAGACAAAAAGAATGACGTTAAAAAATGGGACGGTTTATGGTAGAGCAGAGGAATGGAAATACAGTAATCAAACACTTCAAAATGTCAAACATTTTGAATATCTTGGTACGACGTTGAAAATGAACGGACATTGGAAGAAACATATTGATATAGCATTATTCAAAGGGAGGGGACAACTTAATGGCATTCTCAGTATTCTTGGCACAGTGCCCGATATTCCAGTAAGTACGTTAGAAAAAATATATGGAGCGATGATGAGGCCAGTAATGCACTATGGTAGTGAGATTTGGGGTTTTCAAAGAACGGTAATACTAAATAAGATATATACGCATTTTCTAAAATATATTGCAGGACTTAGTAAGGCCGTTTCTAACTGTGGAATTTTATATGATTTTGGGTAATTTCAGGACGACATAAACTGCAAAATTCGTGTACTCAAGTAATGGTTGCGGCTAATCCAAGGTGAACAAACAATGCTGAGAGCAATTTGTTATGACCACCAAATTAGGAACGCAAATGGGAAATTCTGGGCTGTCGAGTTTAAGAGAGAACTCCAAAAGATTGAGATGGGTTTGGTATGGGAAAAAGGGACTAAAAATCGCAAGAATGTGTGGATAAAAATTAGAAGGAGGTACTTAGATATAAACCGACAAAATATTTTGGCCCAATGTGCGGGAAAACAATCACTGTTTTACAAGGAGACCTAAAACATGTTTGGGGAAAATAATCTTATATACTCAATCTAGGATTTAAAGAGAGATCAGGGCTTGCTTGGTTCAGGAGAGGAGAATGGATATTTTTTTTTTAAATTAGCGACGATCACGATATGGAGATATGTCCAATGTGCGGGAGCTTTGAAGACGAGATACATATATTAGGAAAATGTAACGATTTAGAATATTGGCGGCGTCAGTTATTACCGGAAATATTTCTAAATTCAAATCGTGGAAGATTGGCATGCTACGAGGTACTGGTAAACCCAGAAAATTGGATTAACTTGGGTAGATTTTTGGAGAAAACGCGGAAAATAAGAACAACACTTATTCAGGAATAAATAAATATGTTAAAAAATTGCAATACCATTAATTCTTAATAATTCTACGTAACTAAGTTAAAGTAAAATGTAATTGTATTGATATCTAATTGTAATATTATTGTGTTTTTTTAACATCAACTTATTGTAACGGACTGTCAATAGCACGTACGGCTTACTGCCGGTGCGATCCACATTTGTAAATAACATTATATGTATCTTACTTTTATTTTAATAAGTCCTTATGGATGCAGTTCACGCGAATGGTAACTAGCATTGTTCACAACAACAAAAGAATTAGGCAGAATGTTTGGTATTAACTGTTGTTTGAACCATTTTATCATTTTGTCGCTGTCCAATGCCTCGTGATAATATTTTTGACTCAAACGCCAGCAGCACGTCCTTCACAAAACCTGTCATGAACAACAATAATAGAAAACTCCTATCCAATTGGTGTTTGAAATACTTCTTTGTCATATTCAATTATGCAATTTTTTCTTATGAGAATAACGTTGATCCAAGATTCGTGTAGAAATATTATAGATCTTCCTGTTTTCGTGCGTCTTTCATAATATACGTATAAGTATTCATTCCTCTTCATTTCACATCTGTTCGTTCAATTTAAAATGTTTTATTGTTTCTTTATATAATGAATACCTGTAACATGAATAATTTTCCAAACAGACCACCGACTAAGTATAAGCTGCTCAAGATTCTTCTCCAAGGTGTCAAGAATGTCTATAATACTGGGAATATACCCTTCCTTGTACAAATGTAACACTAGTTGATACAATGCTTCACGAATAATTATATCAATATTTGACTTTTAGCTTTCGCGATGTCTCTTCTTAGCATACATTTCCAAGATCCCATTTGCCCGATTCTCACGCAAAATCTTTCCTATTACACTCCTAGATAATAGTGGTTTTAGTTATTCTTTTACACATATTGGTAGCGGAAATTAATGGCCTACCATATTTGTCTTCGCGTTCATTTTGAAAGTACTCATGGATACGAGACACTAGTTCTTTTATGTCCGCGTGTATAATGGTTTGTCTCTGCCTCCACGTATACAAACAATAAAAATTAAGCAAAACAAATATAACATTAAAGTTAGCAGATTAAATCTGCCAAAATTTAAATGTAAAAAAGTTAGTAAAGAACAATGAAACTAAAACAATTGAACCTTGGCTTTATTGAGAAATCCACAGACAAAAACTCTCCCTTCGTAAGCACTTACACATTTCTTACGCCACCCTGGGTTTACAGGAACACGATCTGATAATCAATTTACATTAATATGTAACTAAAGTACAGTAAAAGCTCCTTATATGCTGTTCCCTTATTCCCGTTTTCATTAATCGTGGGTTAAAATATTGTGACACAGATCCTGTATTCGCGGGTAAAAAGGCTTTATTCGCGGATCCAGTCAGTATATTAGAAGGATTAGTATCTTTTACTAACGCATCGGTAACTTTTTACTGCCGTCACGTGCCAAGACGACTTTTACAAAGAGCTGCTCAAACATAATCTAATATATAAAAATGAATTTATGTTTGTTTGTTTGTTCGTTCGTACTTTACGCGCAGCCACACCGTTTATCCGATTATGATATTCAACCGCTTCGACCCTAAAAATCACCCTTTATACTGAAAAACGTGAAATTAAGTCCCTATTTTGACGCTTAAATGGCTTACGCTGCCTAAACCATTACAAAGACATCAAATTAATGGACACACAATTGAATATCTTAAAAACTCTACAAAAAATCCGCGACAGCATTAGTTTACCTTTTACGGATAACTCACAATAACCATTTTTGTCTTTCATTGATGCCAAGAAGATCGGGATACGTAAATACCCGGCAAGCGTGCTCTGCCATACCGTTCATCCGATTGTGATGGGGCTTTCTGAAAAATGTTCAGGAGATTCCGGGGATGAACATAGGCTATATAAGAGAACTGTAATTCTCAGCTCCTTCACCCCTAAAAATCACCCTTTGTTGTGAAAAACGTGAACTAAAGCCCCTATTTGGACAATTAAATGGCTTACGCTGTCTAAACCATAAGAAAATACACCAAATTATTGTACACAGAACTGAATATCTCAAACAAAAACTCTACAAAATAGTCCGCTATAGCATATGTTTATCTTCTACGGATAACTCACTATAACCATTTTTGTATTTCATTATGCCAAGAAGATCGGGATAAGCAGATTCCCGGGCAAGCATAACAGCGCAAGGCTGGTGGTAAAAACACATTAACATTTATGATGATCTTGAAGAAGATTTTCGGGCTGTAGGCCGTGGTCGTGAGGCTTGTAGTTCCCCGACGTTTCGCCAGAGACTGCGTCTGGCATCCTCAAGGGTTGTCTTGAGACTGGCAATTCTGTCCGCTGTCTGTCTTATTTATACGTTCACCGCGATGTGTTCGTAAGTTGTATCTGCCTTCTGATTGGTCGGCGTTAGGGACTTCCATTGCTCCAATGAGATTGCTGTTTGATGGTCTAGTCGACTGTGCTTGTAGAGGTTTACATTTTGCGTTTTTTAGAACCGGTATCCATACTTTGTTGACTTTTAATGATTCTTCTTTTCTGTTGAAACTGTTATTATGTTTGAATATTTCGATGGCTTCTCGTTGTAGACGGGTAAAATAGTGTGTGTGCAGTTAGATAATATGTCTGTATTCTGGTATTGTACCCTGTGGCCATCAAGTAAAGGGTGTTCTGCTACTGCCGACTTATCCATTTGTTTAAGACGAGTGTATCTTTCATGCTCCTTAAGTCTGGTTGCGATGGTGCGTTTAGTGGTGCCTATATACACTTTTCCACAACTGCATGGAATCCTGTATATGCCTACTGTCACCTCATTGCTGCCAAGTTTCCTCAAGACATCACAAAACTTTTCGAACACTGCCTAACCACCAGCTATTTTCTATTCAACAACAACATGACATTTAAAGTGTCATGGCGGATAGTGAGTAGTGAATATACTGGTCGCTCGTGTTTTTGCACAGTTTTCAGCAGGTGATTGTTTGTGTTTTACAGGTAGTATAGGATATTTTGAATTTATTTGTGTGTACATTTATTCTGTAATAATGGCGCCACGCAAAACAAAGAATTCCGACGAGAATAAAGAAGAAATGACAAAGCGTGTGATGCAGTAATGTTTGAGGGAACCTGCCATGTTGCAGCTGCTGAAGGACTCGGTGCGTGAGGCTATAGTGAGTGAGTTGAAAACAACCATAGATCGGAACACTGAGGTCATTAAACAGTTGGGGCTGTCGTTACAGGAAAGGGATACTAAAATAATGAAACTAGAACAACTGTTGTGCGAAAAAACTGATTCCCTTGAACAGTACCAACGCCGCCAATGCTTACGTATCTTTGGCATCCCTGAGATGGACGCTGAGGATACAGACAAAATAGCTATCGATGTGGCGTCTAAAATAGGTATTAAATTGGAAACATGCGATATAGATAGGAGTCATCGTGTGGGGAGAAAGGCGGACCGGCCACGGCCGGTTATCGTCAAATTCGTAAGCTATCGGAAAAGGAGAGAGGTTTTCCAGAACAAAAAACAGCTGAAAGGGAGTGGTGTTACAATTAGGGAAGACTTAACTCAAATGAGGTATAAGCTATTAAAAGAATGCATCACCAAATATGGTGACAATTGACGGAGCAATCCATGTTAAAGAAGGAGATAACAAACGCATCATTCTCCGGGCCTCAGAAATATAATTAGTGCAAACACGGCCAGTGAATAACCGACAGTTATCACTTTAAACATTTTATTAATAGTACATAAAATTAAGATATTCTTAGTGACGTGATACCAAGTTTAGTTTGTAAGTTTGTTGAAATATTTTACGACCATTTTTCGTTTAAATTATGATTTTCCTTTGACAGTCTTTGACAGGCTACAGGACAATAACCTTCCCACTCCCCTTCTCGACCCCACTACTTCAAGGAATGCTTTAGAAATAGCTTTGTCCACATAACCTACTTCCTTGCAGGTAGCCCATTTCAATGCTCAAAGTATTACTGCACATATAGATGAAATCAGAACAATTTTCTTCTCTTTAAATATTCATGCTCTTCTCATATCCGAAACGTGGCTAAATCCCACCATTACCTCTTCTTTAATTGACATGGATGGTTATACTTTTCTTAGACACGATCGTGTTTACAGTCGCGGGGGAGGTATTGGAGCCTTCGTTAGAACAGACCTTACTCAAATGAGGTATAAGCTATTAAAAGAATGCATCACCAAATATGGTGTAACAAATGTGTGGACAATTGACGGAGCAATACATGTTAAAGAAGGAGATAACAAACGCATCATTCTCCGGGCCTCAGAAATATAATTAGTGCAAACACGGCCAGTGAATAACCGACAGTTATCACTTTAAACATTTTATTAATAGTACATAAAATTAAGATATTCTTAGTGACGTGATACCAAGTTTAGTTTGTAAGTTTGTTGAAATATTTTACGACCATTTTTCGTTTAAATGATGATTTTCCTTTGACAGTCTTTGACAGGCTACAGGACAATAACCTTCCCACTCCCCTTCTCGACCCCACTACTTCAAGGAATGCTTTAGAAATAGCTTTGTCCACATACCCTACTTCCTTGCAGGTAGCCCATTTCAATGCTCAAAGTATTACTGCACATATAGATGAGATCAGAACTATTTTCTTCTCTTAAATATTCATGCTCTTCTCATATCCGAAACGTGGCTAAATCCCACCATTACCTCTTCTTTAATTGACATGGATGGTTATACTTTTCTTAGACACGATCGTGTTTACAGTCGCGGGGGCGGTATTGGAGCCTTCGTTAGAACAGACCTTACTCCTAAAATTGTGTATCTATCTAATAACGAACCATCTGCCGAAATTATGTTCATAGAAATATTTGTCAGTTTCAAAAAATGTCTTCTCTGTGTAGTATACCAACCTCCTAAAATAAAAGCCATCGCTGAAATTGAGTCCACTTTACAAAACGCGCGAATACAATATGAACACGTTATCGTTATGGGCGACTTTAATATAAATATACTAGACACTGATAACAGACATACACAACAACTGATGGCTACGTTCCAGGCTTGTGATATGACACTCCTACCCCTACGACCTACACATCACACTCATCACTCTGAGACGTTACTTGACTTAATTGCAACTAATAATCCAGACAGAGTACTTACTCACGGGCAACTGCCAGCCCCGGGAATATCAGCACATGATATTATATTCTTAGCATATTCACTGCAGTGCCCTAAACCGACTCGAAAGACTATTACGTATAGAGACTTAAAACATATAGACAATGCAACCCTAATTGAAGAAGCTATGCAGATGCCGTGGCATTCAATATGGACGCTGCATTCTGTAGATGAAAAGTTGAGACACTAAATGACTTTATACTACAATTATACAACAGACATGCCCCACCAAAAACTAAACTCGTGAAACGACGCCCTGCACCCTGGATGACTCTTTCAATTCGTAACTTGATGACTGATAGAGACGCAGCACATAAGAAATATAGACTCAACAAAACAGACACAAGTCTCACTCAATATAAACAGTTACGTAACAAGACAAATCAAGCTATAAGAAACGCCAAACTTAGACATTTATACAACCTAACAAATACCAATACTTCAGAAATCTGGAAAAACTTGAATAGAATGGGAATTGGGAGAAAAGACACACAGGTAGACAAATTACCTGTTTCCCTGGACACACTCAATAATCACTTCACAGGTATAACTACTACTCCAAAGGATAAAGAACAAACAATAAATGAATTATCACTGACAAATCAACCCGACAGAGAACATTTCCACTTCTCATATGTTACAGACTACGACGTAAAGAAAGCCATCATGCGAATAAAAACCAAAGCAGAAGGAACTGACCGTATAAATATTACTTTACTGAATAAAATAATCGAAGCTATACTACCTACTATAACTCATATTTTTAACTCCTCACTACAAACTTCTACATATCCCTCATTGTGGAAACAAGCCCTCGTACGTCCACTGCCTAAAGTTAAAACGCCCTCAACCCCGAACGACTTTCGACCCATTAGCATTTTACCTACTCTTTCAAAAGCTCTGGAACGATTAGTCCATAAACAACTGACTGAATACCTAAATGATTACAACCTTCTAGATCAATTTCAGTCAGGCTTCAGGACAGGACACAATACAAATACTGCTCTACTAAATATTTGCGAAGACATACGCGAAGCTGCTGATAATCGAAAACTTACCATTCTTACATTACTGGACTTTAGTAAAGCATTCGACACGGTAGACTTGGACTTATTGTTGCATAAACTTAAAAACCTCTTACTCTCTGATAGTGCCACGAAATGGTTCAATTCCTACCTTCATGAGCGCCAGCAATCTGTTATAGGAAATCATACATTATGTTCTTCTTGGTCCTTCCGTAAAGCTGGGGTTCCACAGGGTTCGGTACTTGGACCTTTGCTTTTTTCAATCTACATAAATGACATATCTAACTCCCTAAAGCATTGCAAACATAATTTATTTGCAGACGACATGCAAATCTACATCCACACAGACAAATATTCACTAAATGACGCTGTTGCCAAAATTAACGAGGATCTTGACTCACTAATGACTTGGACAGTTAAATATGGACTGCAATTAAATCCTACAAAGTCACAATCAATCATTATGGGTCATCAGAGACTATTATCTACAATTAACCTAAACACAGTTTCGCATGTGTCACTAAACGGAGTTCAAATCCCTTATAGTGAGACAGTAAAAATTCTAGGAGTATTTATTGACAAAAACTTAAATTGGAATACACAAATAAACCATACATGCAAAACAGTCTTCTCAATAATACATTCATTAAATCGTGTACGAAATTGTTTGCCATTCGCCCTTAGGAAAATGTTAGTAGAAACACTTGCAATGCCCCATTTTGATTATTGTGACACTCTTTTTACAGACTTAAATATTATTTCCACTCAAAGACTTCAACGTGTTCATAATTCTTGCGCACGTTTTTATTTGTGGTATTCGCAAATTTGACCATGTTACACCGTCCCTGGAACAATTATCGTGGTTTCGTCTAAGAGATCGTAGAACTGTCCATTCCCTATCCCTTCTCTATAAAATACTTCACACATCATCGCCTAATTATTTATCACGCCGCTTCATCAGACTATCCGACACACATAATCTTGACACTCGATCCCATCAGCACATTGTCCTTTATATCCCGCCTCATCACACTGTATATTATTCATTATCTTTTACGGTGTCACTTACCAAAACATGGAATTCCCTTCCACCCTATGTCAGAGACTGTCAAACTATAACATCCTTCAAAAACAAACTAAAGAATTATTTAATAACAAACTGACTTATACACCTCACTGATAGTATTCTTTTAGCAATATTAATATATTTAATTATTTATGTAAATAATATTAAGAATAACAAATATTTTTATTTGTTTTGTTTTAAATATTGTATAATCGTAAAATTAGTTTTCTATATCTCATTATTTTCCTGTTTTTTATATACACTAGACAGGGACAATTTAATATGTCTTGCTTGTATACATTTTATTATTAGTTTTAGTCTTAATTTTAACTAATATTAACTGGTTGTATTATAGATCGTAATATGTATATTAGATATTATCTTTTGATCAAATTTTTACTTAGTGTTTAATATTAGAGTTAATTAACATTGTTATATTCTTATGTAATATATGTTTGTCCTGGTGAGTGGAAGAGAAGGCCACATGGCCTTAACTCCACCAGGCTAAATAAATCTTAAATAAAAAAATAAATAAAAAAAAAAAAAATACTCCTAAAATTGTGTATCTATCTAATAACGAACCATCTGCCGAAATTATGTTCATAGAAATATTTGTCAGTTAAAAAAAAATGTCTTCTCTGTGTAGTATACCAACCTCCTAAAATAAAAGCCATCGCTGAAATTGAGTCCACTTTACAAAACGCGCGAATACAATATGAACATGTTATCGTTATGGGCGACTTTAATATAAATATACTAGACACTGATAACAGACATACACAACAACTGATGGCTACGTTCCAGGCTTGTGATATGACACTCCTACCCCTACGACCTACACATCACACTCATCACTCTGAGACGTTACTTGACTTAATTGCAACTAATAATCCAGACAGAGTACTTACTCACGGGCAACTGCCAGCCCCGGGAATATCAGCACATGATATTATATTCTTAGCATATTCACTGCAGTGCCCTAAACCGACTCGAAAGACTATTACGTATAGAGACTTAAAACATGTAGACAATGCAACCCTAATTGAAGAAGCTATGCAGATGCCGTGGTATTCAATATGGACGCTGCATTCTGTAGATGAAAAGTTGAGACACTAAATGACTTTATACTACAATTATACAACAGACATGCCCCACTAAAAACTAAACTCGTGAAACGACGCCCTGCACCCTGGATGACTCTTTCAATTCGTAACTTGATGACTGATAGAGACGCAGCACATAAGAAATATAGACTCAACAAAACAGACACAAGTCTCACTCAATATAAACAGTTACGTAACAAGACAAATCAAGCTATAAGAAACGCCAAACTTAGACATTTATACAACCTAACAAATACCAATACTTCAGAAATCTGGAAAAACTTGAATAGAATGGGAATTGGGAGAAAAGACACACAGGTAGACAAATTACCTGTTTCCCTGGACACAATCAATAATCACTTCACAGGTATAACTACTACTCCAAAGGATAAAGAACAAACAATAAATGAATTATCACTGACAAATCAACCTGACAGAGAACAATTCCACTTCTCATATGTTACAGACTACGACGTAAAGAAAGCCATCATGCGAATAAAAACCAAAGCAGAAGGTACTGACCGTATAAATATTACTTTACTGAATAAAATAATCGAAGTTATACTACCTACTATAACTCATATTTTTAACTCCTCACTACAAACTTCTACATATCCCTCATTGTGGAAACAAGCCCTCGTACGTCCACTGCCTAATGTTAAAACGCCCTCAACCCAGAACGAATTTCGACCCATTAGCATTTTACCTACTCTTTCAAAAGCTCTGGAACGATTAGTCCATAAACAACTGACTGAATACCTAAATGATTACAACCTTCTAGATCAATTTCAGTCAGGCTTCAGGACAGGACACAATACAAATACTGCTCTACTAAATATTTGCGAAGACATACGCGAAGCTGCTGATAATCAAAACTTACCATTCTTACATTACTGGACTTTAGTAAAGCATTCGACACGGTAGACTTGGACTTATTGTTGCATAAACTTAAAAACCTCTTACTCTCTGATAGTGCCACGAAATGGTTCAATTCCTACCTTCATGAGCGCCAGCAATCTGTTATAGGAAATCATACATTATGTTCTTCTTGGTCCTTCCGTAAAGCTGGGGTTCCACAGGGTTCGGTACTTGGACCTTTGCTTTTTTCAATCTACATAAATGACATATCTAACTCCCTAAAGCATTGCAAACATAATTTATACGCAGACGACATGGAAATCTACATCCACACAGACAAATATTCACTAAATGACGCTGTTGCCAAAATTAACGAGGATCTTGACTCACTAATGACTTGGACAGTTAAATATGGACTGCAATTAAATCCTACAAAGTCACAATCAATCATTATGGGTCATCAGAGACTATTATCTACAATTAACCTAAACACAGTTTCGCATGTGTCACTAAACGGAGTTCAAATCACTTATAGTGAGACAGTAAAAATTCTAGGAGTAATTATTGACAAAAACTTAAATTGGAATACACAAATAAACCATAGATGCAAAACAGTCTTCTCAATAATACATTCATTAAATCGTGTATGAAATTGTTTGCCATTCGCCCTTAGGAAAATGTTAGTAGAAACACTTGCAATGCCCCATTTTGATTATTGTGACACTCTTTTTACAGACTTAAATATTATTTCCACTCAAAGACTTCAACGTGTTCATAATTCTTGCGCACGTTTTATTTGTGGTATTCGCAAATTTGACCATGTTACACCGTCCCTGGAACAATTATCGTGGTTTCGTCTAAGAGATCGTAGAACTGTCCATTCCCTATCCCTTCTCTATAAAATACTTCACACATCATCGCCTAATTATTTATCACGCCGCTTCATCAGACTATCCGACACACATAATCTTGACACTCGATCCCATCAGCACATTGTCCTTTATATCCCGCCTCATCACACTGTATATTATTAATTATCTTTTACGGTGTCACTTACCAAAACATGGAATTCCCTTCCACCCTATGTCAGAGACTGTCAAACTATAACATCCTTCAAAAACAAACTAAAGAATTATTTAATAACAAACTAACTTATACACCTCACTGATAGTATTCTTTTAGCAATATTAATATATTTAATTATTTATGTAAATAATATTAAGAATAACAAATATTTTTATTTGTTTTGTTTTAAATATTGTATAATCGTAAAATTAGTTTTCTATATCTCATTATTTTCCTGTTTTTTATATACACTAGACAGGGACAATTTAATATGTCTTGCTTGTATACATTTTATTATTAGTTTTAGTCTTAATTTTAACTAATATTAACTGGTTGTATTATAGATCGTAATATGTATATTAGATATTATCTTTTGATCAAATTTTTACTTAGTGTTTAATATTAGAATTAATTAAGATTGTTATATTCTGATGTAATATATGTTTGTCCTGGTGAGTGGAAGAGAAGGCCACATGGCCTTAACTCCACCAGGCTAAATAAATCTTAAATCTTAAAAAAAATCTTAAAACTTCTACGAGCAAATAGATGGAGTAGCTATGGGCAGTCCCTTGAGCCCAGTAGTTGCCAATTTCTGCATGGAAAACTTTGAGCAAACATGCTTAGATACGACACCTATCAAACCCAAGATATGGCTTCGCTATGTAGACGACACCTTTGTAATCTGGAACCACGGGGAAGAAAGAATAAACGAATTTCTGACACACATCAACAACGTAAATTCCAGTATACAATTCACAATAGAAAAAGAAACAGACAGCATAGAATTCCGAGACATCCTGATCAAAAGGGAAGAAGACAGCAACATTTACCACACTATCCACAGAAAACCTACCCACACGGACAGGTATCTCCATAAAACCTCGAATCATCACCCTAAGCAAAAATTTGGAACCATAAAATCATTGACAGATCGAGCCAAAAAAACTTTTTCATCCGGATTTATTAAAAACGGAACTTCATCACCTCCAGACGGTATTCACAGCCAATGGATACACCAGGAAATAAATCAACCGAGCCAATCATCCCAGACGATACAACAGCAACAGCAGCAAGGAATCAGAGGAAAAAACTTCAACCAGGGCATTTTTACCGTTCATCAAGAATGTAACGGACCGCATTGGAAAACTACTAAAAAAAGAAGACATAAAGACAGTATACAGGCCTACCAAGAAAATCAAGAACCTTCTCAGACCTATAAAAGATCAACTCCATCCTCATCAGACAGCAGGCATATACAGGATTTCATGCAGTTGTGGAAAAATGTATATAGGCACCACTAAACGCACCATCGCAACCAGACGTAAGGAGCATGAAAGATACAGTCGTCTTAAACAAATGGATAAGTCGGCAGTAGCAGAACACTCTTTACTTGATGGCCACAGGGTACAATACCACAAGACAGACATATTATCTAACTGCACACACTATTTTACCCGTCTACAACGAGAAGCCATCGAAATATTCAAACATAAAAACAGTTTCAACAGAAAAGAAGAATCATTAAAAGTCAACAAAGTATGGATACCGGTTCTAAAAAACGCAAAATGTAAACCTCTACAAGCACAGTCGACTAGACTATCAAACAGCAATCTCAGTGGAACAATGGAAGTCCCTAACGCTGACCACTCAGAAGACATATATAACGTACAGTCGACTAGACCATCAAACAGCAATCTCATGGGAGCAATGGAAGTCCCTAACGCTGACCAATCAGAAGGCAGATACAACTTACGAACACATCGCGGTGAACGTATAAATAAGACAGACAGCGGACATAATTGCCAGTCTCAAGACAACCCTTGAGGATGCCAGACGCAGTCTCTGGCGAAACGTCGGGGAACTACAAGCCTCACGACCACGGCCTACAGCCCGAAAATCTTCTTCAAGATCATCATAACAACTCCGGCCGTGAAAGTCTACGTGAATACATTAACATTTATTTAGGAGTAGCAGCGCACGCCGGGTATTAGCTAGTGACGAATATCAAAGAATGAACAATAGTTTAAAAAACTATTAGAAAATCGAACTAAAAAACTGAAAATTAATTTTAATTTCCAACACGCTTGGGATATATAATTTTACCATCAAAAGCGTGGGGTGCTCTTTATCAATTAATATATTTGATAAACAGATAAAGAAGAAAATGTAAAAATCATAAAAAACCACCCCACCCTTTTGATGGTAAAATTATTTATCCCAAGCGTGTTGGAAATTAAAATTATTTTTCATTTTTAGTTCGATTTTCTAATTAAGCGTGATGTTTTAGTTTTTTAAAACTATTATTTATTTTTTATTTTTTAGTTTTAATATTTTACAGAATAAGATAAAAATGTAAATATCTTTAAATTCGATTCTATTGTAAAAAAAGAAACTCACAGCTGGATTTGAACCAGCGACCTATTGATTACTGAAATTATGTACGACTAGAGTGTACCGCTCTACCAACTGAGCTCTTACAACGATTGACTAAAGAGTCGACAAGTCCGCAACCTATTATACCAGTTTTAATTCTTTTGATTTTCTGATGATTCTGGCCAGGATTTTAGAAACAAAGTATGAAATTATTGTATTGTCACTGGTCCTTCACAAGTACACAAAGTTTCAAGTCGATCCAAAGTTTCTAAGTGGATGAAAATCGTGTTCAAAAATTTCGTTACATAGATACAAAGACACTTTTTGTTTATTTTCTGACGATTCTGGCCAGGATTTTAGAAACAAATGAAATTATTGTATTGTCACGGGTCCTTTATAAATATACAAAGTTTCAAGTCGATCCAACGTTTCTAAGTGGGTGTAAATCGTGTTCAAAGATTTCGTTACATAGATACAAATACACTTTTTTTTATTTTCTGAAGATTCTGGCCATGAGTTTGGAAACAACGTATGGAGTTATTGTATTGTAACGGGTCTTTCGCAAGTATACAAAGTTTCAAGTCGATCTAATGATTTTAAGTGGGTGAAAATCGCGTTAAAATATTCAGCTACATAGATAGAGGTCAAGCTAATATAAAGCGTGTAAAAAGAAACCTTATTTTCACTGAGCCTAAAGTTCGTTGTTAAAAGCCACCGCCGTCGTTTTTGACGTGCAGCTATGTGCTTTATACATGTAAATGCCGCCCTCGCCACGATAGGTTTTTAATTGTTTCAACTCGTCACTGGTTGCAATAATTTTGATAGAATAACACGTGTATTTTCTAATTATTTCTCAATGTATAATGTTGAGTAAAAGAAAAGAAAATTAATTCCGATGCGGAAATAAGTAGTTTGCCGATTAAAGTTAAAACAGAAATGCTTGACCGTTTTCGCGTTGTCGAGTCGTTTGCGTCTATATCACGCTGTTTTGATGTTAATGAATCAACTATACGATTCATGAAGAAATCCGAAGGAAAAAAAATCTGTCGCTGAATTTACAGCAGAAAATCAATTCGAACTAAAGACCCTGTAAAAGAGACAAAGAGGAAAACAATTACTAACTTCTTTAAGCCATTGCCTAAGCCTTGACAGTAATAATTAATAGAAATTGTTCAAAATCTCTTATTAATTCATTTTATTTTGATAATTTTTATTTTATTTCTGAACCTTGGAACCTCTATACCCGTACAAATTACCATTCCATACTCGCGGTTTCTGTGTTTGTGGCATATTTATAGAACATATGTTTCTCTAGGCGAATACTTGATTCGATAATATAAATTTTATTTTGAATTTTTAGTACATTTATGGTATCCTTTTGTATCTCTAATATTTATTGTGCATATAAATAAGAACTCAATTCATTTCACTAATATATTCAAGGGTGCAGAAATTAAAGTAGTTGTTTAGGAAACTCCTGTCTACACAACGGATTAAGTTGTATATGCTGCAAGATATTCAGTGAAAACCTATCAAATAATGTAAATATTCCACGTTTGTACGCATATTAACATTTATAGGGCGTAACTAACTTATTACACTATGGAACCCATAGGTCCAGGGCCGCGTGGAAATAAGCACTCAATACATCACTATCCCGAACTAAAGTTTTCGAATCATCCGCTGTATAATTTACCACTCAAATCATGGTTAATGCTATACACTTATATCTTTCTTTGTCTATCTATTGGGCACTTTCCTTATTGTTTTCTACAGGGTGTTCCCATACCCCTCTTCCGTTCCACATTCCTCCCACATGCCCTGCCCTACGCTGTTTACGAGACGTAATTGTCCTTATTTCATCTAGTTTTTCATATAGATCATGTAGCTCATATTTAAGTACACTTCTCCATTCGCCTGTCTCTTCACCTGTCGTATGTTCAAAATTTTTCCTTAAGAACGTCGTTCTCGATTACTCGTACACTTTTCTCCTCCCTTAAAGTAACAGTCCATGTTTCGTATCCATATGATATAACTTGGAAAAATTACAGTTTTTATATTTTGAGTTTAACGTTTTGTTTAAGAAGTCGGGACGACAAGGGTTCCTGCAATTTAAAATAGCATACATTTCCAGGATTGAGTCTATGTTTAATTTCTTTTTAAATCCCCATTCCTGTTTGTAATTATTGTTCTTAGGTGACCACATAGAAATATATTATAGGTTATAATGGAAATGATCAGTTAATGGTCAATGAAGAAAAAAATTGAACAAGTGGCTGAATTGACATGAATTGCGGAATTTCAGGAGCGTCTATAACTGCAACATGTAAATTAAACATTCGAGTAACTGTTATTCACACATGAATACATTTATTTCTCAATGTATGTCCTTCGAGTGAATACTGTGGACAAGGTTTTATTATATGTTGGTTTTTGTTGAATTCTGTCATCAGATACTAGTTCTGAATAACGTTTTAATGTAACATCTTCTATTAAAGGAAAAATGATTCCACTACAGGCCTCAGAAAGCCCTGCGGATAGTATAAGATAAAATGTCCCATCTTTCTAGAAAATCGGCTCGAGATGTCAGCCTTTTTGCAGCCCTGCGTAACGGCCGTATTTACCCCCAGAACATACGTCTGGTAAACACATCAATTAGAGACTGTGTCGATCCTAGGGCATAATACCACAAGAAGTTTTAGGCCAGTTTAAAAACCTGAACCGCTTCGGGACTCGAACTCCACATATTCCGGTGTGTAGCGTATTTCCTTGGCCAACTCTAATAATCTCCAGTGAAATGTAATAAGTTCAGGTATGTTTTAGTTAATTGTGTATATATATATGTCCACCGTTGTGGTCTCGAGGTAGCGTGCTGCCTTGTCACGCAGCGGGCTCGGGTTCGATCCCCGGTCGGGGCAGTTTTTCTGGGTGAGGTTTTTATCGGGGTTTTTCTTCACGTGTAAGACAAATGTCAGGAAAACCTTAAGGCCCAAACGGTCCCCGAAATCATATGGCCATCACCATCCTTATCATTATCATCATCATCGGCATCATCATCATCCTTCACCGGTGTGGAAAGCAACGGGAAGCTACCAGACCTACAATTCCCTAGTAAAGCTGCTAGCATAGCATTAAAATGTTATGATTGCAGTGAAGTACCTGCCTTCGGGCAGAATCACTATGGATGCATGGATATATATATATATATATATATATACACGCCTACTATCACCTTGGAAGATTTTCTTACTTCGTTTTATTTTATATTATTTTAATTTTATTACATTCCATGTTTTGTTAGTATTAGCTAGTATTAGATAACATCCCCATTTTCTTTTGTTTTGTCTATATTTTAATAATGTTTTAAAATTTAATATATATGAAATTTGTGTATAATTTTACTAGTTGCTGGTTGAGTGGAAGAAAAATTCTTAAGACCTTAACTCTGCTAGCTAAAATAAAACGTTATTATTATTGTTATTATTGTTATTATTATTATTATTAACGTTATTACTATTAACATTATTATTATTATTGTTATTATTATCATTCCTATGAACATGCGCTACAAAGACTACGCAGAAAAAGAGAGGAAGTGTGGCCGGAATTCTTCAGCACCGGAGCGATGATAGACAGGAACTGGACTGAAGCAAACTTCCAGATACGACACGTCATCACAAGATTCAGCGTGCATGGATTCCACCACCTAATGTGTAGAGATAAAACATTCCATGACCCAAATACTTCATGCTTATGTGAAGTGTTCGAACTGAAATGCGAAAGATATCAAATCGAAACATGTAAACAAAGATCAAAAACAATTAGTGAGTACGCAAGGCAAACCTAAAGTGCTAGTGATTGTTAAAGTGCTGTGTTATCACCTTTGCACATTTGTGCGCAATACATTTATATATATTATTATTATTATCATTATTATTATTATCATCATCATCATCATCATAGTACATTCACGAATTTAGGCCATTTGTTGACCTGATTCGGCCTCAAGAGAAACACCATCCAAAAGTCTTTTATTATTATTATTATTATTACATTATAATTATTATTATTATCACCATTAATGGATATCAAAATTAGACAAAGTAAACAATAATACAATAAAATAAATTATGATTGTAGAAAAGGATAATGTAGAAGAGATTGAAGAAATCCAACTAAGGTGGTATGGATATATAATGAGAAGAAGTGACACAGAAACACAGAAAGAAGTATTTAAATGGATACTTCCTGGAAAAGGGATTCGTGGTGGACCAAAGCCAACGTGGATAAGGGGAATTCAAGACAACATGAAGAAGATACATATGACAGAAGCAGACACAAAAGATCGGGAAGTGTGGAAGAAAAAAAATGTATATTCTGGTTGAGGATACCTGTGTAAATAACAGAAACAATCTTGAATAAAAAAATATTATTGTTATTATTATGAATATTATTATTATTATTATTATTACCACTATCCACAATTAATTATACAGGGTGTCCCATTCAAACCTCTCGGATTTTAATTAATCATAGGCTAACCAACAAAGTATGTGGAATTATGAAATGTGGCCGGTATTAACCGAAAGAGAACCTCAAAGAATTTTCATTACCACACACTGAAACAACTCTATATGTGCACCATTAGTAGCACGAATAATATCAAGTCTATATTCGATTTCGTGCCACGTTCTATCCAACATGTCCTTTGGTACTGTTGGAAATGTGTCAAGGATACGGGGTCTAAATTCATGAAGATCTTGCACTGGAGTCGCAAACACTCGGTCTTTTTCATACCCCCAGAGGAAGAAGTCCAGTGGAGTGATGTCCTTATTGTCATTGTTATGTCATTATTGTCCAACATGCGACAGTTTAATTAACTGCATAAATGAAAACAAAAATATTTCGAGTTTCTCGTTCTTTTAATACCAACCTCATTTCATAATTCCGCATACTTTGAGAACTATGATTAATTAAAGTGTGGAAGGTTTGAATGGGACACGGTGTATAATTGGTTTATAAAATATATGTGCTTAAGTTAATGGAACTTATTATATCATATATTCATGATTTAATTACTAAATAACGGTACCATACTTCGTTACTACGCCAAAACAATTGGATTGTTCTGTTTATTATTAAAACATGTAATGGCTTTAATTTTTTACATAAAGGCATTCTCAAAAATAATGAACTCTCAGTAATATCATTATAAATTTTCCTTTTAACCTATACGTTACCATTTTAAGAAATGTCTGTTTTCATACTTCTTATTCTGAACCATGTGCATGCTGTCGACTTTATATACATATATATATATATATATATATATATATATATATGTGCGTGTGTGTGTGTAACTTACATTACCTATATATTTATATACCCATCCATTAATTCGTTCATCCATACATCTATAACAGATAGATAAATCTATCTGTCTTCTGTTTATCGATTTATTTATCTATCTTTATATATATGAAACCTTTAATGATTGTCAGTTAAAACAAAAATCCTATTTGCTGGGAATCAAGGAGAAAACTTTTGTAGCAAAGGCACGAGATCAGCGAAATCTCGTATCTACATAAGAGCCAATTTCGATATTTGGAAATCGAACGCTCTGAAATCGCAAGCAATATAACTGGAGAGTTTTTAAAAAGTTTTAGTAGAAGCGGCTCCCGGCAAATCGTGCGATTAAGGGCTATTTGATTACCTCCATCCGTGCTTACAGTTTTCAACGTATTTAAATGTATACACCTTATGGTTATAGAGCAGTACATATATCCTCCCCCTGCCCACCTTCCCTCTCGGTGTAAAGTGCGCTGGATATGGTCGATTTGTTCCCATCTGGAGGACATCATTGAGATAGGAAGACTTTATTTGGTTGAAAACTCCATGGATAGGACTAACAAGAGAATACAAGTCTGAATTTTATTTACTTTATACTCCCTATTGCATTGCTGGAATTCTGTTTCATTTATAGTAGACTATCTCGCTGCTTTCAATGCAAGTAAGCGAATTTATAAATTAATTGGGCTCTGCGTATTCATAAAATTGTAAAATATTTTTTACGTAAGATATTAATTTTTATCAGGCATGTATATTTCTCTATCTATATATCAGTCTATATATCTTTCTAACAATATACTTATTACACATACACCTCTCACTGATTATATCCTGATTAATCGTAGATTATAGGTCGAGTCCAGCATCACTGTTGCATGATAAACAACTTTACAAAATCAAACTGTATATTTAGTAGAATTTTTATTCTCAATCGCAATTGACGGTTGGATGCTATCCTTAAGTGGATTTACTTCAATTCCTCTGACCATTCACCAAAATAAATTCAATTTATGAAGACAACTAAGATAGGAAATTGTCGATTTGCGGGATTGGAAACCGGTGGGAGTGGATATATATTTTTTTTCAGTGCGCAAAAAATCTTGAGTACCATACTACTTCATCTGGAAGCGAACTAATGCCGTTGTTCTCATGCAGTAATTTATGAAAAGTAAAATAAATATATTCTATGTTATTTATTAATTCTGCCTGAGGGCAGGTCTTTCACAGCAATCGCAGCATTTTAATGCTATGTTTTACAGCTTACTAGGTAATTATATGTGTGGTAGCTTCCTGCTGCATTCCACAAGATTAAGGACGAAGATGATGATAATGATAAAGATGATGATGATTTGTCTTACAGGCTAAAACCTCGCTCAGGAGCCTGTCCCGACCGGGAATCGATGCTGTGATGGATACCTAGATGCCTGCACTCGAATTGGCAGGAATCGCTCTCATGATGTTATCTTGTTGTTGTAATTCCACTCTCTTACTTCTACTCCTATAAGCAGCCATTGATATCACTCCTTCCAGTAGTGACATCCTCGGTTGTAGCTTTTCTTCATTCTTCATGAAGCTCGTCTTCTGAAGAGATTGTCTACAGAATTTACAATACTCGACCGTAAGGTGCAAGTGCGAAGCGAATCTTTGTATATCGATAATCTATACAAACTTGATTGTGGACGGATATTTACTTCATAATTTGCCTGGCAGCATTCTAACCAACTCTCACTGATCGCCCAGACTCTACGTGTCGCCCAGTCTCCTTAACATCAAGAACTATTGAGATCGACTATCAACAGCATATGTAAACTTCAAATTAGCCGAGCATTTAAATTAATACTTTAACTTAAACAACTAAAAGGAAATTGTTAAAACTACAGCTGTATTTATATCAATATCTACATTTTTAGAGCATAAGAGCTAAGCGAAAGTTATATGAAGACAGCACAGATATATCTCCTATCACAGCTCCCTCACGCCGGGTGCATGGCACTACCTTTTCCTAAATCCATCGGCCTCTAACCTTACATGATCCCAAAGTAAGGACTGGACACCTGTTTACCCCCCATCGTCCACCCTCTTACGATGGGGAATTGTCAACCACGTACATACCCTAACGTCTCCATCCAGATTCTGACATTGAACACACTGAAGTTGATTATTTATTTCCCCCTGATAGGCACAGAGCCAAACTTAACACACTAGCAACAGATACTGCAACTCCAACTGAGGTACACAATAAATTCCAAGCATTAAGCAATACAGGAACAGAAACAGAAACACGAACAGAACAGACTCAAAGGCCCAAATTTCTGAAACCACTCCCTACCACATTAGACCTAAAAATCAGCAACTCAATGGCATTACATGAACTTACAGGGGAAATATCATCCACACAAATGTTCATGAAATATTCAAACAATTAGCTCAAAGTACAAGCTAAAACGCATGACTCTTACATATACATCAAGAAACAAATGGAAACCAAACACATAAAGTACCATATCTATGCCTGTGGCAAAGAACCAACTTATAAAATCTCAATGAAGTGATTTCCCACAGACTTCCAAACTGATGACACACTCAAAGAAATATAACACGCAAATCTATAATTCAAATAACTCCTTTTCCTTACGACATTGATTGGTGGTCGTCGTATTCCCAATTACAAATGTAAGACAACTAACTAAAACTACCTTTCAGAATGGGGATGAGATTTATACCTCAATTCCTACCTGGATACTAACTTTCGAAAAGACAGAACATCTTGAGCAACAACTAGAAGAACTAGTTCATATCTGTAACATTAAAATCAAACTTGAAAAATACAAAGGTCTAACTGGTATAACACAGTGCTGCAAATGACAGGGCTTCCGGTACTTCTCTCAGTACTGCAATAGGGCTGAGCGTTTTGTCCGGTGCTAAGGCAGGCGCAATGTTTCCAATTGTTCCTCTAACACAGTTACCTGCTCAAATTGTAGAGGTAATCATGCAGCCAGTTACAGACAGAACACAAACATGCCCCAGCAGTCAAATAATACAAACCAAAATCAAACATTCAACACAAGAACTAACACAAACGTACCCTCGATCAAAAGATTCACACACATACAATTTGAAGAACTACACCTAGATACAGCCCTACACTAGATATAAGAAATTTCCCTTCACTACCAAAAAGAAACACAGACCCACAGACACAACTAGAAACACTAATACGAACATCATAGAAACACTAATTACATTAATCAATAAAGTTCTTGAAAGCTCCCAGCTTCTCAACACAATTATTACACTACTCACTACACTAAGATGCTCCCAAAGTGGAACTTAGACGACATAATGCCATAAGACCTTTGCTCATCCTATAATGGAATGCAAACGGTATACGACATGGAATTCTAGAATTTCCAAACCTACTAACTAGACTACTCATTGACATAGCACTTATTTCATAAACTAAACTAACTGGCCAAACAGTCTGGAGAATATCTAACTACGACATCTACAGGCAGATGGAGACGACAGAGGATATGGAGGTACGGCGGTGGTGATTAAGTCCACCATACTCCTATAACTATCAACGGACTTGACAGTATTCAACTAACTGCCATTGACCTATACTCTCCCAACACTAAAACCACTGTAGGAGCGGTTTACGTCTCCCCTACTGCCAACTTACAAGTACGAGAACTAAACATACTTACCAGATACTCCATTTAGTTTAGTTTTGGAGGAGGATTCAATGTTAAAATTATGTTTTACTCACAAACCACTAATGTTAAAGGCAGGACACTACTACAACATTTACTCGAAGAACAATACCAAGTTATAGGGCCACAACAACCTACCCACTACAGTTATCAAGAACACTTACCAGATATACTTTATATTTTTACCACAAAACCATGCCCCCGACTATCAACTACATACACCTACTTGGTGAATTCTACTCTGACCATAGACCAGTTATTATGTAAATAATATTTCACCCTTCTCGAACATAGACTAGAAATAGCAGACATGTAACAACAGACTGGGCTATGTACCGACAACAAATTACCTACGTCATAGTACCTAACTTCACAGTACACACACCAGGAGAACTCAACATTGCGAATAAGACATTTCAAAATACGCTCCTACAAGCCTACACAGGCCCTACA
The DNA here is from genome assembly GCA_030220185.1 of Diploptera punctata. Lineage (NCBI taxonomy): Eukaryota > Metazoa > Arthropoda > Insecta > Blattodea > Blaberidae > Diploptera > Diploptera punctata. The sequence continues at coordinate 551,976 of JASPKZ010006464.1, forward strand.
ACTACTAGGATTACAAGGAAACAAAATACACACGACATCCCTGAACTTAACAGACTTACTACTGGAAATAAGACGCACACGAAGACTATGTCAGAGAACCAGAATATAGCCGGGAAAAGATCACTAAAGTATCTCACTACACGAATTCACACACTAATAAAAAGACATGAAACAACTGAATTAGACGACGAATTGAAGATTGCAATTAACAATAACACTAACTTGGGCAGTTGAATAAACATTTGAGTTTAAAGCTTATGTCTACTGAAATAGATTGTTTCAGACGCTCAACTGGACATTCTAAATTGGAAAAAAAAATCTGAAATACAATCATCACAAGAAATGAAAGTTCAAAATTCAATATTAGATTTTGTGAGATACAGACAACTAGAATGGTATGGTCATATACTTAGGATGCCAGAAAAAAAGATTATCAGTACAAACTTTGGAATGAATTCCACCTGGAAAAGGGAAGAGAGGTAGACTTACATTTAACTGGATGGATGATGTAAGAAGAGGTATGACGGAAATAGGTTTGGAAGATTTGGAAAGACAAGATAAAGAAGAATAGAGAAAGAAGATAAAATTTAAAAAGCTTTAGGCATAGGAAGATGTTTTATTTCATGTAAACCTGTTTATAAAGAATAATAATAATAATAATAATAATAATAATGATAATAAGAATAATACTGATAATAATACTAATAATAATAATAATAATAATAATAATAATAATAATAATAATAATAATAGTAATAATACTAGTAATGCTTCCAAAGAGTTCGTACGCTTTTCTTTAAGAATGGACATACAGAATAAAACACAAAAAGCATTTTAACAATTAAAAAATTAACTTCACGGGGAATCGAAGCTGTGACCTATTGTATACGAATCAAACCACTAGGCACTCAGCTAAGCTTTCACTGCCTTGTTGTGTTTAGAAATAATGTTCTTCAAAGAAAGTAAGGAAACGTATTGTAGCTCTACTTTGCAATTAGTCTACTCGTGTGAATCGCGCGTTAGAACTTTGAATATTCGAGATCAAGAGTCGGCCCATTCTCTTTGTCGCCAAGTGTAAAATACACATGAAAACAGACTAATACAAGCCATAGGCTCTACACATGTACACACTACACTCCTATACAGAACTCCACCACACACAATACAGTAGACTATTTAATCCACACAAGGCATTTTATGGCCGAAAAATTAAGTATCTTCTCCCACACAATAAATAAAATTAGTGAAAGCTAAGAGAGAGGACACTCTTAGCTAAACTAAATGACAAGCACTTCCACACAAGCACAACACGACTGGGACATGACACCGAAAGGTTGTCAGAAGCTACAACACACAAAATGGAAACCATGGCATTTGTTCACTAGCTTTCATTAAGTTTGATCAGAATAGAATGGTATAATGCAAAGATTCCTGATTCCTGACTGCCTTCTCCTGGCCAATTATCTTCCTGCTAAGCGACTATATCTAATAGAGATTTTTCTAATTCTAGTGTTATTATATCTAGTTCCTCAATACTCTTAAATGTCCTAACATTCCATCCTCCTAGGAAGATTAACCTATGTTTAAAACATTGTCATGTTTCCGCTGAATTAGACCCCGCCCTGAGATCCGAAAGAGGGACTATTTTGTCTCAGGAATATTTTACCTTCGTGGAACCCAAGTCCCCGTTTCTTGAAGGTTAAATTCTTTCGGTCAGAGATGGCCAGTCTTTCGACCAGGATACAGTTTTCGTCTGGCCTATCGTCTTTCATCTATCCTGTGTGTGAGAATATTATTGAATGCGAAACATGGACTCTTATTCAAAGTGAGGAAAAAAATGCGAGTATAAAATAATTAAGTTCTTACAAAAGTGTTCGTACCAAAGACGAACAGAGATATAGTAACAGAGAAGACTACATAAACTTGAGCTACGTCACCTTTATGGAAACCAGATGTAATAAAAAAAATCAGGTTTTGTGATTTGCCGTGGATAAGGCATGTGACACGAATGAGGAATGAAAGATAAGCATGGATACTCCTCGTAGAAAAAAGAGGAAAAGACCACAGAGGGTGGCCAAGATTGAGGTGGATAAATTACATTAGCTATGATTTGCGATAAGTCAATTATACAGGGGATGATTGGAAAATATTAGCTCAGGGTAAGAATGTTCGGAGAGATTATGTTCTCGCAGCCATAATTCTGCAGGTTCGATAGTGCCAATTAGCGAATGAAATAGTTAGAATAGAAACTATAACAATTATAATAGTAATAATAATAATAATAATAATGGTGATGATGAAAATGTTAATGAAAATAGTAATAATAATAATAATAATAATAATAATAATAATAATAATAATAATAATAATAATAATAATAGTTGTGAACATTATTATTCGATTTGACCTGATCAGTAAGATACATTATCGCTTTATATTATGTATTTACATAAAACTTTCATTTGCAAAATAAACAATAAATCATTATATTCATATTACACAAGTTTAATTAAATTTGTGACATTATTTTAATACAGTTAATTGCAGAGTACTTGAATTCTTATTATTCACTGTATATATTTTGTAACGCACTTGATTATATTTTGATTTTACATATTTTTTTTGTTATTATGAAATTAATTGGTTTATTAATTAAAATCGTACAAAATTAAAACAGAGTAAAATTATTATAAAATGAAGGACCTATTATTCCAATTGTACCTATCCATTACACCTGTGTCAAGTATTACCTGTTCCATAAACTATTAAAGTATATGTTTACTAACCCTTTCTCGGATTCTATAATGTACAGAGTGGAACAGAACTCTACCGATAAAATTTGAGAGAATATTCAAGATGTTGGCTGAGTGTTTTTTAGAGGAATCTTTGACTTATTTACTAAGAAAAGTGATGTTGAAGTGTCGGACATGTTTGCGAGATTTTTGGTGGGGGATCGAGATAAGGTAAGTTACATTCCGATAGATTACAAAAAAAAATTAATTAATTTAATAATCACACAAACTTGTTACTACCAAAACCATAAGATTTGCGCTGCAATAAAAAAACAATGCAGTTTGTCGTGAATATGGCTGTCGACATTTCGTAAATCTCTTTTAAACTAAGAACGTGTACGTACAGTATTAAAGCGAGCAGAGTGAAAGGGTTCAGAAGTACGCAGAGGTCCTCGCACGTCACCTTCACTACATGCTATACACTGTCACTCCTGCCTATTCAGATGGTGTTCTGAATGAAAACATTCGGTGATGGACACCGACACATCATTTTAATTTTACGAAGTGAACATACGTACATTCTCTACGTAAATCGGCGGCAAGCTGGTTCAGCGAGAGCGCTTTTCGTTTCCGTTGAATCAAGTCCCTAGAATCGGCTATTAAAATTACAGTATTAATATTGGGTACTGATGTTGTAGGCAGGGAAAGAGAGGGAATGAAGAAATAATGAATAATAGTTTTAAAAAACTAAAATAGCACGTTTTATTAGAAGAACGAACTAAAAAATGAAAAATAATTTGTATTTCCAACTCGCTTGGGATATAATTAAACTGGTCAATAAATAATCATCTCCAACACATCTAGAATAAAACTAGAGTTATCTACAAAAAAATAAATAATTTTCGCAACAAAAATATCAATTAATATATTTGATGATGAACAGATATTGGTAAAAGTAAATTCTTTAAGAAGAAAACTTATAAACCATAAAAAGCACCCCACGCTTTTGATGGTAAAATTATTTTTTTGTATATAACTCGAGTTTTATTCTAGATGTGTTGGAGATGATTTTTCTTCTTGACCAATTCAATTTTATCTCAAGCGTGTTGGAAATTATCATTATTTTTCATTTTTTAGTTCGGTTTTCTAATAAAACTTGTTGTATTAGTTTTTTTAAACAATTATTTATTTTTTTTAATTTTAATTTAATTTATTGTCATAAACCGGAATCCCATGAGCATTTAATTCCTTAACACTCTTCTAAAAAATCCTCCGGGAACCAGGTACCTATGGATTAGTGAAATTGTATACCACTCAAGTCCACCGCTTTACCAACTGAGCACTTACAACGATTGACTAAGAAGTCCATAATTCCGCAACCTATTACACATTTTTTTTTATTTTCTGACGATTCTGGCCAGGATTTAAAAAAATAAAATAAAATTATTGTATTGCCATGGGTCCTTTAATAGTATACAAAGTTTCAAGTCGATCCAATGTTTCTAAGTGAGTGAAAATCGTGATCAAATATTCCGTTACATAGACAGATACACGTCAAGCTAATATAAAGCGTGTAAAAAGAGGAGGAGAAGAGCTGACTCTAGCATGCAACTGCAGTGGACCCCGTTCACCAGGAACGACGAGCGCTGCACTTCGAGTACTGTATACAATGTCTTAGACAACTCTGTATATCCAATGTGAAATGTGGTTTGAATGTCTTAAATGATAATTACTTTTGATGGAAACTATTTAACAATTACAGCCAATGGATAAATACATGAAAATACATTGACTTCTTCGGAAAAACTGTGATATACACTGAAGGGTATGAATCTAATATGCTATCTTGCGGTGATATTTTAGCTTAAAACGAATTATGATCATTTCCTAATTTCGTCTATAATTTTTATCATTTACATCATCATCATCATCATCTTGTTCCTGGTCCATATTATTGTTGCTCGCTCCATGTTATGAGGTAACCTCTCTTCACTCATTCTACCAACATGTTCAAACCATTTGTTTCTATATTCTTCAATTTTTGTTATCACAATAGTTGTTTGTAATTACTCACGAATATCTTCATTCCTCCAATTGTCCAAATAGTAAATCCTGTAATATATCGCAGGAATTTCATCTAGGCTGCTTCCAGTCTTTTTATAAAACTTTTGGTGAGAGTCCAAAATTCCGAGCCATACAACAGAACAGGAATAGCTAAAACTTCGTAAAACTTATGAGTGTTTCTTTACGAACTTTCTTTGCTAATGTCCCTCTAATTGTACCGCAAATATGTTGAAACATATTAAGCTTTCTATTAATATCTGTTTTCCGATCATTGCCTAGGAAAACTCCTAAATAATTAAAATCCATTATCAATTTATCATTTACATTTTCTAAATATTGAAACTTCCGTTTCTGAGGTTGTACTCTGAAGATATTAGAGACTTACCACGTGTTTTAGTAACTCTGTAATATGAGAAATTGGTGTGCGGTTGGCATATAATATATCAAAAGCGGTTTTCTCCCCACTCTTTGAAGTTATTGTAAAGAATAAAGGTGTAAATCAATTGCAATTCTAAATACAATGGCAACATAATTGGCAAATAAAGCCATCGTGGTCATTGCGCACTCATTTATCTGAAATTGCGTTGTCAGCTCCACCTGTCAGTTATAACATCAGTATAATATAAATTAGCAAGCGACGCTGGTAATGGCTGGTCCTGTGTATTTGGAAGGTTTATTGTTGATACCGTGATGTTTTCAATTTCAAAGGACCGCACCTATTTTAGTTATACATTTTCATTCATTCACCTGCGCTATTACATTTGCTAAATATCCATTAAACTTGTTTTAAACGTTTTTATACTCTTGCATTAATTTATTACGTATTGATCAATGCAATTTTAGTATTTTAAATGAGGAAAGCTATTTAAAAAGTTCCTTAATTATAATTTTTGCAGGAAGTAAAAATTCTTCCTTTTTTTAATTTTTTGACTGAATTAAGAACAACAGTGTACAATGTATTAATATATGTGTATATATATATATATCCCGTGTGTTGCAGGAAAACACTGACAACGGAGGTGAGGTTGTATATTGAGATATGTTGATCATTTTTAATAAGGTACCAATGTCCGGAAATGATGCGTTTTCACACTTTTCAAGAGTTCCGTTGGATTTCAAGACTCAATGCTCGACAATACTGCCACATTCACATAAAGTTTTCAAAATATCCACCTCCAATCTCATTGGAGAGCGTACAGTACATAGGCGCACATACGGAAAAATGCACGATATAGCTGGGCAAAATTATTTTTTTAACTTACTACGAAATGTGAAAAAGGTAGTGAAATATATGCCTATATGAATTACAGTTTTAAACTGTATGCTCGTCTTGATTATGCTGTAAATGGTATCCTCACTACAGCCAACGATATTTATCGTTGAAAACGCCTTGTGCGCAGAGTCCTTGAAAGATAAAATATACCCGTAGTTATTTCTTCGCAGTATTCCTGATACGCCGTCGTGTGAGTGACTTTGTCGCATGGATCTGTAGTAGAGACAATGCTCATTCATAATATACTAATTAGTTTTAATTGTATGAATTGTTTATTAATTTATGAAGCATTTTATAAAGTACTGCTATTACATAAAATTACAATCAAAGAGTACGATTTGACATGGGTTACAAAGAAGTCTATCCTGTTCCATCTTTTCTTTCTATGTTAGGATGTTTTCTACACTCATTTAGATTATTATACAAAAAAATTAGATATCACTATTAATCACTTTCTTAAATAGAGCCATTTTTTACAAGTGTATGCACTCATACTAGTAATTCGGAGGACTGTGTGAAAATCAGAAAATATGAATAATTTTACTACTTTGAGACAACCAATTTTTTAAATGATCCACTACCTAGTGTTCCCAAGAGATTTCTGTCATATTTTAGAAAACATTTAGAGTAAATAAGTGCCGTTCTGAGAGAGAAAAATATTTGATACGTAAGGTGAGTGCGTTTACATCAATGCTAATTGCGAAGTCGAAGACAAGTAGGCAAATAAATGAAAAATTTACAAAGAAAAACTATAGTGGTTACACACAGATATAAACCAACATATATTAATTGACAGAATTAAGAAAAAAACAGGAAGACCTAGAAATATTTTAGTGAAATTTCGGAGAGAACGAAGAAAAGGACTGTATCTCCACCACTGTCATACACGCAATGGCTAATAAAATTGTGAAGTTTCGTGAAAATATATCTAATGGTAAAGACATTGTATATTTTATAAAGTATCACCCTCCTATAAGGGATGGCTTTTTCAAACAAAAGTAATGTGAGTTTCTATACGTATATAAAATGCAATGGTTAACAACTGTGTAAAGTTTCGTGAAAATATGTTTAATAGTAGCGACGTCATTAATTTTGTACAGCTAGATCATGCATTTTTCTGTATGTGCGGCGGTGCGCTGTAGTTATTGGTGTACACTTACAAATACGCCTGGCTTCGTTCGAATTATTTGTGTAGCAGCGTGAATTCAGGCTATAAGATCCTTACGTGAGTTTACTGGAGTCTGATAAGCAGACAGTTTCATGTCGCCCACAATAGTAGTCGAGAGGGCTAAAATCAGGTGATCTCGGAGGCCATGGAACTGGTCCCCCTCTTTCAGTTAATCGATCTAGATACGTGGTATCCAAATGTCTCCTCACATTGGCATCGAAGTGAACTGGAGCTCTGTCGCGTAGCAGCCACATTCATTTGTGAAGCCACGTAACATAGGTTCCGTACCTGTCGATTGTGAAATAATGATTCTTCAAGTCCTTCGAACTAACACCGATATTGAGACATAATTTACTAGTCATAGCGTGAAAACGCATCATTTCCGAACATTGGTACCTTATTAAATATGTTCAACACATCAAAATACTACTACCTCACCTCCGTTGTCGGTGTTCTTTTGCAACACTCTGTATACATACATAATACATACATACATACATACATACATACATACATACATACATACATACATACCATACATACATACATACATACATACATACATACATACATACATACATACATACAATACATACATACATACATACATACATACATACATACATACATACATACATACATACATACATACATACATACATACATACATACATACATACATACATACATACATACATACATACATACATACATACATACATACATACATACATACATACATACATACATACATACATACATACATACATACATACATACATACATACATACAATACATACATACATACATACATACATACATACATACATACATACATACATACATACATACATACATACATACATACACATACATAACATACATACATACATACATACATACTAACTACATACATACATAATACTACATACATACATACATACATACAATACATACAATACATACATACATACATACATACATACATACATACATACATACATACATACATACATACATACATACACACACACACACACACACACACACACACACACACACAACACACACACACCACACACAACACCCACACACACACACACACACACACAACACACACACACACACCCACATCACACACCACATACATACCTACATACATACATACATACATACATACATACATACATACATACATACCTACATACATACATACATACATACATACATACATACATACATACATACATACATACATACATACATACATACATACATACATACCTACATACATACATACATACATACATACATACCTACATACATACATACATACATACATACATACCATACATACATACATACATACATACATACATACATACATACATACATACATACATACATACATACATACATACATACATACATACACTACATACATACATACATACATACATACCTACATACATACATACATACATACATACATACATACATACATACATACATACATACATACATACATACATACATACACATACATACATACATACATACATACATACATACATACATACATACATACATACATACATACATACATACATACATACATACATACATACATACATACATACATACATACATACATACATACATACCATACATACATACATACATACATACATACATACATACATACATACATACATACATACATACATACATACATACATACATACATACATACATACATACATACATACATACATACATACATACATACATACATTCACATACATTCTAACATACATAACATACATACATACTCACATACATACCTACATACAATACATACCATACATCCTACCTTACTAATACTTCTGTCTATCACACTCCACACATACATACATAACATACATACCTACATACATACATACATACATACAGAAATAAAGACATACATACATACATACATACATACGACCTAACATACATACATACATACATACATACATACATACATACATACTACATACATACATACATACATACATACATACATACACATACATACATACATACATACATACATCACATACATACATACATACACTACATACATACATACATACATACATACATACATACATACATACATACTAACATAATCATACATACAATAATACATACATACATACATACAGGGAAATGATGTCCAAGTAACTTATATAGACTAGTCAGGATTATTTCAAAAATAGAACAGCAGCCTAACGTCAAATGAATATGCAAACAGAAAAACAAGTTGAGAAGGGCTGTCCACAGGATCTTGTTGCGGACCAGTCTATGGAATGTTTTATATAATTCCATGCTTAACTTAACAATTCACACAAAGAACAGAGGTAATTGCCTTTGCTGGATGAATCCTCATCATGACAAAAGGGAAAGAGTAAATTGACGTAGAAATTATTGTAATCAGGATTTAAAGAAAATTGAATTACGGGGCTAATGAAAATAGAAATAAACTTTAATGAACTCCAAATCGAAAGTTCTGATGATAACCAGGAAAAAGAAAATAAACAATGAATCTATAAACATTTATCTAATAACAAAACGCTAGAACAAGTAGATCAACTAAAGTATCTTGGAATTACGTTGACAAAAAATTAGATTTGATTATCATATTAATCAAATCCATGATAAGCAATAAGTATATTTCACACACTTATCGAAAGCAGCAAATTAAAGTGGGGTATTGTAAATAAAAGCACTACATACAATTTATATGGGCGCTATACAACCGATTCCCGACATACGGAAGCTCCAGTTGGGGAGACGCCTTACAATTAAAACTACTTTAACAAAAATTCAGAGAGTTCAGAGATTATTCAACATAAAAATTACGAAGGCATACAGAACAATTTCATATGAAGCTTCTTGCGTTTTGGCTGGTATTCACCTATTGATAATAACAATACAAGGAATAATCAAACAGTATGATTCTATTACATGGAGATGTAAATTATGATGCACCCTTAACACCAAGTGATTGGATGCAATCCTGCAACAAATACCACAATACAAGAGGCTAAGGAAGTTACAAATTATTTTCTAAAAATTACACAGATGGCAGTAAAAAGGAAGAAAATGTCGGAGCCGCAGCAGTGATATACCAAGTGTGACAGTATTTTTTTAAATCTCAAATTAGACTTGGTGGAAATTGTTCAAATAAATCAGGCCGAAACACTAGCTGTATTGAAAGCTCTACAAGAAATACAGAATAT
>JASPKZ010006464.1:567500-617686 GCA_030220185.1 Diploptera punctata
TCGTGTTTTGGCCGCGTGTGTCATTGGAATGATTTCTATTGGACATGCTCCCAGGTTCTTGAGAACTGTAATAAGAATTAGGATTATTTGTGCTAGCATAATTATCGTAATTGTGGTCACTTCTCCGATCATTTCTAAACTCTGTGTCGTGATAAGGCATATACCTACTTTCCACAATTCTACCATTTACTAGGGGCCTATGCTGTACTTTAGCATACCCGCCTATACTACACATATTTATTTGCCTATTTGCGTTTTTATTGGGTCGTCTGTATTCATTTAGTCTATTCTGATTATCGTTCCTAGAATCGTATATATTCTCCCTGGAGTTATATTTATACTTGATGTAGCTACCTGCCTCTACGTCCACTTTCAAGTTCTTACTAGAGTGTTTATCTATACCAAATTTATTCCCATTGGTACCATTTCCTTCTGTTCCTCTATAATTTACCCCCGTCTTTACATATATAGGTTCTAAAGTTGAAGTAACTCTAGTACATGATTTATGTCACTTATTCTTGAAACAATTAGGCTTGGTTTTATTGATACTGGGTAATGATTTATTGCCATCTGTATTAACTCAGCCTCAGACGGTGGGGGCGATAACAGATTTTCCTCTTTCGCTAGCGTCAGGAAATACTCAGAGAATGTAACGCCGTTATCTCCTGTGAATATACAATTGCACAATTCATTACGAATTCTCATCTGCCGTTGTGCATTAAAACAATTGTTACTGAACGTGCCTTTAAAGGTTTCATAATCTGTGTTACTCGTAAGGGTCACTTCTACCCAACTAAGCGCATGATTTACCAGACACTTACGGATTACATACATATAATGGTGAGTCGGTATCATTTTAATTTTCAAATAATTATCCAACTCTTCTAAAAATTATATAGGGTTATCACCGTCTTTGGCGTCATATTTGGGCAATGGTATATCCAACCGATATGATTGGAACTGGGGCATCGTGTGACTTGTACATAGGCCGACACTTCTTTCTGCTATATCACTAGTGGATTGAACTGCCGGACTTAACATTTGCATATTCGCAGGGGTTAAGTCGGCTGATTCGTTCCTAACTTCCGTATTGTCCGAGCACGAAAATTCCAAGGTGTTTGGCTCAATTGTTACCTCGCGTGAGCATTCGTTAAATTTTTCTACAATCGTATTTAATTTTTTGCCTAACCTTGTACCTGTCCCATACCATATCCAAAAGTCGATAATTTTTTATTTACCAGTTCATTATTTCACTCCACGATTCTATTTATCTTTGTAATGTGATTAGTTACCGTTATTTCGTATTATTTTTGGTTATTTTCCATTGCCTGTATTTTATTTTCTTGATACTTAATTTTGATTGTCAATTCCTCCCTCATTTTTTCAATTTGTTCCATTCTTTCCCTAGACTCATTAGCCAGTACAACTTGGACAGTTTCGTTTTCGTCTCTTAAATTATTAACTGTCGTACTGAGGTTCTGAACTACATTATCAACTGTCACTAAAATCTCGGTTATGTTGTATACAACTATGTTTAATTTCTCGCTCATTATCTTGTGGTTTTGCTCCATTTCAATCCTTACTGACTAAACCGATCCAATTAATTCATCTATCATTGAATTATTTGCCGTTTGTATTACTTGTATCAGATGTTCAAAATTTATCTGGGAACTACAGGGTGAGGCAATGAAACGGCACGATTTTGAAAAATCACCAATAATATATTTACAAAAAGAGTATAATTATTTGAACATGAATCTTAAGTACATGAGTGGAAATTAATGTTTTACCTTAAAAAACAATCATTTTTTGAATATGGTGCCAGTAAGGTGACGTCCTTGGTTTTGCACACATTGTTGGAGTCTAAGATGAAATCCACCCATGGCGTTCTGTAGCATCTGCAAAGGAATGTTGTTAATTTCCTGCCGGATTCTCTCCTTCAGATCTTCTTTTGTTCTTGGTGCATTTTCCTCGAAGACTTTGCATTTAAGATAGCCCCAAAGAAAGAAGTCTGGGGCGGTCAAATCTGGCGAACGGGGAGGCCAAGGGATATCACCATTCTTGCTGATTAGCCGTCCTGGAAAAGCGAGTCTCAGCAAACCCATTGAGACATTAGCAGTATGGCTTGTTGCACCATCTTGCTGGAAGAGTGTTTCTTCATCTGGATCATACTGATCGATGCCAGGCAGACCAAAAGTTACTAACATGTCAGCATAACGTTCAGAGTTCACTGTTACTGTGTTTACCATGTTCATCTTCAAAAAAATAGGGTCCCACGAGTCCACGAGAAGATACTGCACACCAAACTGTTACTTTTTCAGAATGGAGAGGTTTTTCATGAAGATCACGTGGGTTATTTGCGGACCAATACTGGAAGTTCTGCTTGTTAACGTAACCACTAAGGTGAAAGTGGGCTTCATCACTCATCCATAAGTTATGCACTCTTTCTCCATTTGTTCCGATAACATTAAGCATCGCTTGGCAAAAGCGTATGCGATGATTGTAATCGTTAGGTTGTAGGGCTTGCACTATCTGCATTTTGTATGGGTGATAGTGTAGGTCATTCTTCAAAATCCGTCTCACTGATCGATTGCTGAGACCAAGTTGAGCGCTGTGCCGCCTTGCTGATTTTCGCGGACTTCGTGTTAATGCATCGCGCACACGATCAATGTTCTCTGGGGTCCTGATTGTTTTTTCACTACCACCAATTTTCTTCGTCGTGCTTGCAGTGGCTTCAAAGTTTTTCACCCACAGGAGGATAGCTTTCCTCGATGGCACGGGAGCCCGTGGCGGTAGATTAAACTTAAGACGGAAAGCACGTTGGGCACCAACCACACTATCCATGTTTTTATAATATGCTTTTACAGCAAACGCACGTTGCACGCTTGACCAACGCTCCATGGCTACTGAAATTTCCACTTGTCTAGATGCTCAAGGTCGTTTCCCCCACTCCCATAACCCCCCACTGCGCCCGTCAGCCGGAGTCCAAATCGTGCCGTTTCATTGCCTCACCCAGTATTTTGCATTGGCGATTCTCGAGTTTCATTAATAATACTCGGGACATTATCATTATTTTTTTGGGTTACCGATATGGAGCTTCCACAATGAACCTCATTTATACTTACATCAGTTGTAATTTGAGATTTCATACTGCCCTCTCCTTGCGCGAACTCATTATTTAGATCAATATTATCCATATTGCTAACTTTTGACTTTTGGCTAATCAACTTCTTCCGATTTATGAGTATCATTTACATTTTAAATAACTATTTGATAAACTCCTATCACTTCAAATTAATTTACATATTATAAATAACTTATTTTATTTCATTCATGCTCGTATTCAGTTAGGGAGTTCACTAACTTAATTATTCTTTATATGAATCAACTTAAATACAAACATGTGTAATTATCACATTCCCAAGAAAATAATTCTTATTTATCATATTTTATAATATTTCATAAGGGAAGAATACAAAAATAACTTTCATCCCTGGCGCGTAATACATTTAAAACAGCAAAAATCTCACGTATGGAATTTCCAATTACACATACATATTTCATTGAAAGAAATATATTACCTTTCTATATTAAATCACGTATATATTATTACCCTTCACTTATTAGTTCATTGTGTTAATCTTCATTTACTTTATTTTATTTTATTTTTGAGTTACGAGTCCGATGATTTCTTCAGAGTTGCCGTTTTCTGCCGATCGGATCTGCCTCTCGTTCCATTCACTGCTTCTTCTAGCTCCGCGTCTGCAGCTGATTCTCATTTCTTTCTCGAACTTTTCACCTTTCACCCACACTGTAGCTGGCATCGTGTTGGTCACAGTCACCTGGTTTCCTCGATCGCTCTGTTACTGATTTATTTTTGTCTATCGCCCGGCGATTAATCTATTGTTCCAGCCTCATCATTTACAACAATAATTAGATGAGGTAGTGTAATTTCAAAGAGGGTTTGTTTTATTAAACAACACACTATTCACAACAAATTAATAATAATATAATATAGGAGCAACAGGCTCGTCTGAATACTTGTAATATGATAAACTAGCCACAATCTGTGTGTGTGTGATGGGAGCTACTAAACACACTTTGTGTGTGTATGTGTTACTAACCACATTGTGTTAACAATAAAATTTCTTGGCCTTTTATATTAATTTTCCAAGAAAGTTTTATATTGGCGCTAGTATTCCTTTTAATAAAATTAATTGTTTCGAATATTTGAACATATTCAACACATCAATCAAATGTATACTTTTACGATAAACATTAGTTTCGCTTCGCTAGGTACATGTACCTGCCAACCCTTGAGTTACCGTTAATCACTGTATAACAAAAGCTTATATGTGGTCCCAAATAATAACCAAATTAGTAATTCTAGGAATTACTAATGCTACAGGCTTGATGAGGACTGTACCTACATTGTACACAGTTAGACAAAAAAAATTATTAATCTCTTGATTCTATCAACCGATCGGGGAACTTCGTGAGCACTCGCAGAAGCCTTATTCACATTAACACGTTCAGTAATTGTACTGCATTGTATGCTAGTTAACGTAGTGTACACTCAAGTAACATAAAAGAGAGAGCTTGCCTTTGTGTGTTTCCGTGTTCGAGAGGTTTAACACACAACATCTACGTTCGTAACCTCACGGGTTCGATTCCCGTTCAACTTTTTTGTACTGAATGTTAGGATAGCATTTCTCCTGTAATATAGTTTCATATTTAATTTTATATTTGAGTTTTATGGCTTTAATGCACACAAAAAACACGTAAATGAAAACTTTATAATAATTAAATGAAGAAAGAAAATAACATATTGTAAAAGCAAAACATTAACAAAATTAATATCGGGTGTATGAACCCTCAGCGTGTATTACCGCCCTCAATCTGCGGGGAATTGATGCAATCAAATTTCTACAGTCACGTGGACTTTCGGCTAGAGCATCCCTGACGTCCTGAATGTGTGCCCATAAGCCATCTTTCGTTTTTCGTGCATCTGCAGGACAATTACAGTTCATTATAAACAAACATGTTAGAGGCTGTTGCTTTTGCACAGAACGTGTGCGCATCAGTCTATTAGAACCAATACATTGACATCATCTAGAACAAACCCTGAATGTGGTAAAATAATTGTTACAATAACAACATTAACATTGATTTATTTCAATTGTCAAAATACAATTATTTAATTCATGTAACATTTTAATACAAATATCACGAAAAAACTACATAATTGACGACTCAAACCTGCGACCTTCATTAACAGAAACAGTGACTGCATGCTTTACCGCTGACCTAACAGCGCACGTAGGAGTATCTTCTCTTAGTTCATGCCACATAACGCAGTAGCTTATTGCCTGCACAATTATGACTAGTTTACTAGTGTGAACCCAGCGCTGTGTCGAGTAGGACTTAGAAGAAATATACGTTCAAGAGATTTTTTGTCTAAGGGTGTACGTAAAGATAAGAAAGCTAGAAAATATTAATTGGTTACACGAAACAAATGAGTACATTCAGAAGAGTTGTGTTGTGTTAGACGGGAAACCACTAGACTAATATAACTTGAAAGAGGGCATATTTGAAAGAGTGGATTAATTATCACGAAATTAATTAAAAATAGGAACATCAGATAATGATATCGGGGAAAAGGGTAGAGAATATAGGGTTTCAGGCTAGAAAAACATAATAATGGGGATTTGATTGCAGATTCCAGGAGTATATGAAATATATGAAAAATTACTTAAATCAGGTATTAAATGTGTATGCAGAACAGGATATTGCAGAGGATGATTTACATATAGCAGATATGTTAGTCACAGGACCAACTGCAATAGTGGTTGAAACGTCGTTAGAAAAATTGAAGATGTATGAAGCTTCCGGTTCATATGGGATCCCATCAAAAGTAATAAAATTGGTGGAGATAATTTGATGGATATATACGTCGGCTGCTTAGTATGATTTGAAAATACGAGACTCTTTTAAATTAATGGAAAGTATCGAATATCGTATCAAACTAAATGAAAGGAGATAAAACTGATTGCAACAAATACTGGGGCATCTCATTGCTTTAATCTCCGTACAAACTTCTAACAATTATATCAGGAAGCAGATTTACTCATTATAATGATGACATAATAGGAAATCATCAATGTTGATAGGGAATAAACACGTATACAACAGATCAGATTTTTAATATAAATGAGATTTGAGAAAGTATATGGGAATATAATGGGACTGTGCATCAACTATATATAAACATCAACAAGTCATACGATTCAGTTATGAGGAGAAGTTATATGGATTTCCGCTGGAGTTAAGAATTCTTATAATATTGGTAAGGCTTATTCGAATGTTTCTAAATGGAACGAAGATTAAGGTGCGTTTAGGGAAACTCTTTTCGAATGCTTTTGAAATTCACAGTGGGTTAAAGCAAGGAAATGCACTATCACCTCTAGTATTCAATTTTGTTCTATAGCAATCTAACACATTTTTTATAAGTTGAAGATAATTTACAAATCATTTGAGTTAATAAGTTGTTAGTTCATACTGATGACATTGTTTTATTAAGTGATTGGGAAGATATACTAAGGGCCAACAAACACAATCTATTGAATAGCACTAAGAAATTGGGACTGGAAAGACAGATCAATAAAACTGAATATATGCTCACACATAGAAAACAGGGTGTCCCATTCAAACCTCCCATATTTTAATTAATCATAACTAACAAAGTATGCCGAATTACGAAATGAGGCCGGTATTAAAAAAAATAGAAACTCAAAAGAATTTTCATTGCCACAAATTGCCACACACTAAAACACCTCTATATGTGCACCATTAGTGGCACGAACAATATCAAGTCTCTAATCGATTTCGTGTCACGTTCTGTTCAACATGCCCATTGGTTCTGTTGCAATTGTGTCAAGGATATCGGCTCGTAAATCATGAAGATCTTGTACTGGTGTCGCAAACACGCGGTCTTTTACATACCCCCAGAGGAAGAACTCCACTGGAGTGATGCCTCGTGAACGTGGTGGCCAGCAAATTGGTCCGCCGCGTCCTATTCGCCTATCTGGGAAGGATTCTTTGAGTGAATTCCGATCATCCAGGAATGATAACCCGGCTGACACTAAGTGCTTCCAATCGTGATGGCCGCATTTACCCCCAGAACAAGCGTCTGGTACTCATTTTCGTTAGACGCCGAGTCGATCCCAGGACCGTAATGTTGCCAGAAGGTTTTGGTCAGTTTAACTGACCCCACCGGGACTCGAACCTGTGGTGGAGCTCCACCTTGCTGAAAGAATTTTCACAAGCCATGCCTTAATGGTCTTCCCATCAGGTGTATTTTCTCCATAATCTCTCCGGTAATATCTTTGTACTGTAATTATCGACTTCGTCCCTGTATACCAGAAAACAGTATGTACTCGCTGCTGAGGAGTCGCCATTTTGTTGTATGTCATTATTATCCAACATGCGACAGGTGAATTAACTGCAACAATGAAAACAAAATTTCTTTGGGTTTCTCTTTCTTTTAATACGAACTTAAATTCATAATTCCACATACTTTGAGAGTTATGATTAATTGAAATGTGGGAGGTTTGAATGGGACAAGTTGTAATACCGGACATTATATAATGGAAATGGACCGTTAGAGAAAAATGAGGGAAATTTTGAGGAAGTGGCTGAATTCAAATATCTGGGAACATTAATTACAAATGGGAATGAGATGCAGAAAGAAATTAAACATAGACTCAATTCTGGATATGCATACTATTGATCCGCTAATAAATAAAATAAATAGCTGTAATTTCAAAACTATTCATCCAAATTGATAAAGGTTGGTGCCATATGAAAGAGGACGTTGTGAAGTTTTGATTAAAAATTTAATCCATTGATGTTACGGGAGTCACGCATCGCACGCAAGCGCAGATCATTTCATAAGATAATTGTTATCGTATCTTGAATCAGTTAGCATTTTGGACACCACAGCAGAAAATATTTTGTTTGCTATCGTTAGCAGAACGTAAACCCGTTATTCGTGTGCATCACCTATTTCGTCGTCAATGTAATCTTTCACCGAGGGACGTAATGTCATTAATGAAATGGGATAGGCAGCCTAGAGAAGCAAGAAGTTTGTTGTTCCAAGTCTCAACACCCTGATGGGAGAATTTTCCATCAAGATTAGGGCTCCAGCACACTCTGCCCATGTAGTTCGTACATTCTTAGACGAACGATTCACTCCAATATGGATCACAAGAGGATAACCAGACCTAACATCTCCTGTTTGTTTTTTCTTGTGGGGGTTTGTTAAGGACCAGATGTACAGGACACCATTAACTGATCTGGCACACTTACAAGAAAGAATTTATGTTGCTGTCAAGAATGTTAGAAACACATGGTTTGGAACACGTTGGTCGAGTTTGAATACTGGTTGGACATTTACCGTGCCATTAATGTAAACCACGTTGAGGTTTGTTTGGACCAAAGAGATATGAATAGATAGGCGAATGGATAAGGCTTCATAACAGTGAGCTACACGAACTTCATAGGATACCAGATATAATAAGAACAGTTAAGTCTCGTAAACTGCGAATGGCCGGACAGTGGCACGAATGGCGAATGAAAAAGTGTCATGAAAAATTCTTGTAGGAAAACTGGAGTGAAAACCCCCTGATGGTATACCTAGAATGAGGGGGAAAATAACATTGACAATGATTTGAGAGAAGTAGATTATACAGGTGATGATTGGAAAATATTAACTTAGGTTAGGGATATATGGAGGGCTTATGTCACCGCTAACGGGTTCGAGAGCGTAGCAGAGATAATATATACTTACTACACATACAGGTTAATTGTTCACGGAACTTTATTTCTAAACCTGTAAGTAGCTATAAAGTTCTTCTCTCTGAAGTGGACTGTATATTTAGGAGTTTATTTACTGTGACACAAAGGATTAAACATATGAAAATAAGACTATATTTCAACTAGATAATCATATACATTAAGGTTACCACGTGCTCACGTCGTGTTCAGTTCTCTCACAAATCACTCACACCGAGCGCACCACAAGACACGACTGCTCTCTATGAGCTACACACACACACAAGAACGATGCGCACACAACGCCGTTCAATCCATGAGAAGACTCAGGTTAGCCAACACTGACATATCTCGCTAACCACTCAAGGCAGCTAACCTGAGGCGTCAACATACTCCCCCCTTTGAGAGATCTCACGATTTAACACATCGGTGAATCTCTCAACACAACTGGGTAAGGGGACAAGTTTCACAATGGCTCGTCGAAATAATCCAGTTTTAGTCCTAATGGTGACCACTCGTACCACACCGTCGATCCCAGGGTGAAGCTGTTGGATCACACCAGTTTTCCATACCAGAGGTGGTAAGTTGTCGTCCCGAAGGATCACAAGATCACCGACAGCTGGGCACCATCTCCCGGCAGACATCCATTTCCTCCTTTGCTGAAGCGACTGCAGGTATTGTCTGGACCACTGTTGCCAGAAAGACCTGTAGAGAGCCTGAACTACCTTCCACCTTGCATCGTAGGAAAGGGGACAGTTGGCTATATCAGGAGGAATAGTACTAGTTAATAGTCTACCTACCAGGAAGTGACTTGGAGTTAGGTACATTTCTTCATGGGATTCACTGGGCGTGCAGATAGGTCTAGAATTTAGTACAGACTCGATCTGACACAACAAAGTACACAATTCTTCAAAACTAAGAATAGTTTTACCTATAGTCTTTTTCATAAGGGATTTAACCGATTTTATTCCTGCCTCCCAAAGTCCACCAAAATGGGGACTAGAAGGAGGAATAAATCTCCATTCAATGTTCATATTTGCTATGTTCTCGGTAATAGCATTCGCATGTTTCTTTACAAAATTCAATAACTCGTTATTGGCCCCAACAAAATTTGAACCATTATCACTCAATATGAGACAAGGGCGTCCTCTGCGGGCAACAAATCTATAGAGGGCAGCAATGAAGTCCTTAGTAGTAAGGCTCCTGACAACTTCTAAATGGATAGCCTTAGTTACTAAACATACAAAAAGTGCTATGTAAGCCTTGAATTTCACCTTAGATCTTGGGTTGTCTCCCTTTATTACAATTGGACCTCCGTAGTCCAAACCTACCTTAACAAAGGGAAGACTTTGCTCTACTCTATACTCAGGAAGTTGTCCCATCATCTGACTAGTTCGGGGTGGTTTAACTCTGAAACATTTGTAGCAGGACCTAATTACCCCACGAATAGTATTTCTACCACGAGGTATCCAATAACGGGTGCGCAGTGAACACAGAACTGCTTGAGCACCGGAGTGAAGTAACATCTCATGTTCATGCTTCACTAACAGTTTAGTCACAACATTTTTAGCTGGTAATATGATTGGATGCTTCTCATCAAATGTCAACTGAGAATTCTCAAGACGGCCACCAACTCTGAGAAGTCCATTTTTATCCAGGAATGGGTTAAGTGATCTCAAGTCACTTGAAGAATCTACTTGTTTCTTGGAAGTTAACTCGTGGATTTCCCTCTTGTATTCAACGGCTTGAATGCGATTCACCACCATTAGTTCCGTTTGTTTCAACTCGATTGAAGACAAGGAACCGGAATATAATTTGTCTCTATTACGAGTATTATGGATGAATCTCAGTACATATCCATATACTCGTTTCAGTTTGAGAAATGAAGAGTACTTCTCAAATTCAGGCACTTGTACCTTAGACATCAGTACCCGAATTTGTGTCTTCAATTCTGAGTCCACTCTAGTTGGCGATTCACTGTTAACGAAATCAGTATAAGTCGGAGCGACTTCATGGAGCCATTCAGGTCCCTTCCACCAAACATTCAAAGATGACAATTCTGAAGGACTGACACCTCTTGATAAATGATCAGCAGGATTACACAGAGTAGATACGTGTCTCCATTCTGAGCTTCTAGTTAGAGACTGTATTTCGGAAACTCTGTTTGCAACGAAGGTTTTCCAAGTAGATGGGGTTTTTTGTAACCAACACAGGACGATTGTACTGTCAGTCCAATAATACGTAGCAAATGGTACAGAAAGTTTTAAAGACTCAATGACCTTGGACATCAAATTAGCAAGTAACAACGCGGCGCAGAGTTCCAAACGAGCAATAGTCTGTTGCTTCAATGGTGCAACTCTGGACTTAGAACACAACAAATGCACTGATACTTGATTGTTTTGAGATACATTACGAATATAAATACAGGCGCCGTATGCAGATTCTGAAGCATCACAGAAGCCATGTATTTCCACACATTTTGCATTAACATAGGGCATTACATTTCTAGGAACACGAATCTTATTTAACACACACAAATCATTACAGATTTCCAACCAATGTTGTACTATAGAAGAAGATTGTTCCAATAGCTCATCCCATTCTACCTTTAACTGCCAAAGAGCTTGGATGATGAGTTTACACTTCACTACCACACACCCCAAGAGACCAAGAGGATCAAATATTGAAGCTACAGTGGAAAGAATGTTTCTCTTGGTGATCCTTCCTTGATCTGGATTGATCTTGATCTGAATTTGGAATTCATCAGAAGAGGGATGCCATATGATACCTAACGTTTTGACTGCTTCCTCTTTAGTAAGATTACATGGAGTTAGAATTTCTCTGTCTTCTTCTGGAACATTAACAAGAGCGTTTGGACAATTTGACTTCCATTTTCTTAAATGAAATTGGGCACTATCTAGCACAGAAGACACTTTACCTTGTAATTCTTGTGCACCTTCCACGGTATCCGAACCACAAATGAAATCGTCCATATAAAAACAAGACTGTATGGCATCAGAAGCGATAGGATGTGATTCCTTACATTGCTTAGATAATTCAAGCAAACATCTTGTTGCTAGAAAAGACGCTGGAGCAGTGCCATAGGTCACTGTAGTAAGACGATACTCCCTTAAAGCCTCATCAGGTGACTCACGCCAGATGATGCGTTGCAAGTCCCTGTCGTCGGGGTGCACCAATATGCAACGATACATTTTTGCTATGTCGGCAGATAGCGCAACCTGATAAGTACGAAACCTCATGACAGTAGACAACAGTTCTGGTTGTATAGACGGTCCAACCATGAGCGTAGAATTCAAGGAAACTCCATTAGAAGATTCGCAACTTCCATCGAAAACTACTCGTAATTTGGTCGTTGTACTAGACTCTTTAATTACGCAATGATGCGGTAAGTAGAAAGTACTCTTGTTTCCTTCTAAGGGTGGTGCAAGCTCCATGTGTCCTAGATCGCTGTACTCTCTCATAAATCCGACATAGTGTTCTTTTAATTGAGAATGTTTATCAAGCTTACTCTCAATGTGCTTAAATCTCTTAATAGCAGTATGCTTAGATTCAGCGACCGAAGGAACATCAAGACGTATAGGTAACTTCACAATAAAACGACCAGATTCATCTCTTTGGACGTTTTCAACGAAATGTTGTTCACACGCTTTCTCTTCTGGACTAAGAACAGGGTTTTGCAGTTCGTCTAGCTGCCAGAACCTTTCCAGTTTTTTATCCAGAGAATCAAGTTTCACAAAGTTTACCGAACGAGGATCTACTCTTTTCTTAATACAAAGTTCAGGAAAGGCACCTGAAAATATGTAACCAAACTCTGTTTTGATCAACGTGGGGTATCCCTTCCTTCTCAACGTCTCAGAACAAACAATATCATGGTACACGTCTGCGCCGAGAAGAAGTTCAATCGTGGCAGGTTTATTAAAGTTTGGATCACTCAACACAATGTTAGACGGAATATTCCAGTTTGAATGATCAATCTCGGTGGCAGGACATTGAGATGTGATATTATCTACGACAGCACAATTCAAGTTCAACCTATAGTTAGACACTCTGGACAACAATTGCACCTTACAAGTAAGACTGACTGGAGAGACATCTGAGTCTCCAATACCTACAATAGGAAGTTTGCACGATTGGGTTGCAAGACCTAACTTGCTCAACAGATTTGTAGTCATAAAAGATAACTGGCTGGCAGAGTCCAGTAACGCTCTAACCTTAACTAACCGCCCTGATTTATCTTTCACATTAACACAGGCAGTGCTAAGAAGTACGTTTGAGCCTAGCCCGGAGGTTATCTTCATAGCAGTGGGAGACACAATAGCTGGATGCTCAACATTAGGCTTTCTTTCAAAATGTATTAGAGTATTGTGTTTGCGTTGACATTTGGAACAAGGTTTCTCTTTACAAAATCTCGCTGTATGCCCCTTTGAAAAGCAATTATAACATAATCTAATCTGACCAACTAAATGTACTCTTTCATCTACTGTTAATTGGTTGAATTCCTCACAATCTGGTAAATTATGTTTATTTGATTTGCAATTATGGCAATATCTTGATTTGTTGTCATTAGCAATATGGAAAGATTTGACTTTAGGCTTTACATCTGGTTTCTCATTTACTACAATGTTTTTACATTCACTGAGCTCCAAGGTTTGAGCTTTTCTCTCCAAAAATTCCATAAAATCGACTAAGCTAGGGATATCCGTAGCACCATGTTTAGCTTCCCACTCTGACCTATGAATACTTTTCATTTTACTCGATATAATTTCCTGCAACATTAGATCTGATAACAGAACATCACTCTGAAGGTTCTCTATGGCATTAATATTGCCCTTTACTTGGTTAAGTACCTTCCTATACTCTGCAGCAGTACCTGTACTACAAGAAGGTAAGCTGAGTAAGCACTTAACATGCTGAGACAATATCATGCGTCTGTTGTCGTACCTTTGCTGAATTAACTTCCAGGCCGTACCAAAATTGCCTTCAGTTATCGCTAAATTACTGAGTAATTGCCTAGGTTCGCCTTCAAGTGACGATAATAAATAATGAAGCCTTTGAACATTATCTAAGTTAGTATTGTTAATTACAAGGGACTCAAAGGTATTCTTAAACGAGAGGTATTCAGTCAATTCTCCTTGGAAATGGGGAATCTGAATAGCCGGTAACTTAAAACTACAACTCGATCTACTAGATGCACGTGAATCATCAAAACCATGACTATCTGTGGGTTTTTGAAGACTTTCTATTAAATCCTGAACCTTGCCACACAACTCATAATATTCATTTTCAAAATCCTCATGATCCCTTGCATGATCCTGACCTGGCTTTGAATCTACTTCAAGCTCTAAGAAATTCTTAACTGCCTCAAACTGTTCCCAAATATCTCCTAGTTTATTTTGTCTAGCTACTAATGTGTTTAGGGAAATGGTTTCACTATTAATATAATTTTCCAAATTAGTAAGGCTTCTTTTAAGAATGCCTCGCTTTTGGATAGCCTTTGTCTCACTTTCAAATGACATTTTGATAAATAACCAATTACCGAACAATATAACACAGCAAATATTTTATAAAATAATTAAAATATATATAAATCACACAAATAATATGGCAATTTGAAATATCATGTCAGCTCGACTCAATACTAATTCAGATTAATTTAGTCAATTTGTTCTCAAATATCAAGTCTAGGTTTATGGAATGAGGTGGGACATCAACTCTAAGATAGGAGATACAAGCATGCAATAGTTACTTAGCTTTCAGGCCTCTACTAAGATTTCCAATCGACCAGACATCTGTGGTACTCTAGAATGTGCCACCACGCTACTAGAAGGTCACAGCACCGTTGATATCAAAGGATAGCTCACTCGAAGACAATTCACTATCAAAATGATATTTCCTTGCACTGGAACTAGACTTCTCGAAGCTCGAAGTTCTGCAAGGGGGTCGCGGTCCACTAGTTGATCACGGCAACACCACGTGGTAACGCTTTCACTGTTCTTTGTTTAATATAGTTCTTCACGTAAGTAATACCTTTTGTGTCACAATATTACGACTTTTCACAAGGCGACTGTTATATCCGGCCCGGAGGACCAAAAATATGTAGCAGAGATAATATATACTTACTACACATACAGGTTAATTGTTCACGGAACTTTATTTCTAAACCTGTAAGTAGCTATAAAGTTCTTCTCTCTGAAGTGGACTGTATATTTAGGAGTTTATTTACTGTGACACAAAGGATTAAACATATGAAAATAAGACTATATTTCAACTAGATAATTATATACATTAAGGTTACCACGTGCTCACGTCGTGTTCAGTTCTCTCACAACTCACTCACACAGAGCGCACCACAAGACACGACTGCTCTCTACGAGCCACACACACACAAGAACGATGCGCACACAACGCCGTTCAATCCATGAGAAGACTCAGGTTAGCCAACACTGACATATCTCGCCAACCACTCAAGGCAGCCAACCTGAGGCGTCAACACTTTATTTTTTCTCTCGGGTAAAGGTGCCCGTCACCCGACTGGAATTTCATGCTAATAGTCTACAAAGGAGGGAACTTATCTCTTACTAACCCAAGAGGTTCTCTAAGGCCGGTAGTGGGATAATTTTTACCCCTTTTATGTTTCCTTATGTGTTGAAAACTTCAAGAAATCTATGCAAAGATGGCAAATTGGTGAACATAGTTCGAAAATAAAGGTTTCGCGTCGTAGCCGAGTGGTTAAAGCAAGAAGCCTTCGCGCAGAGCCACGGGACTAGCGCTGGTCGAGTCCCCATGCGGTAAGAAAATTTCTCATGGAATTTCGACCAGTATGGGACCGGTGCACACCCATCATCATGTGGCATTTTAGTAGGTAAAATTGGTAGCAACTCCAGGTTGATAAGACCAGCTATAACGCTTGGGGTACCCGATATGCTGACCACATGTCACCCCTACACTGGCTAACTGATCACCTACCTCTGTGATTAACACATGTGGATTCGAGGCCAGTAGCCGGTTGGAAAAGCGAGGGCCTTTTAGACCTGTCGCGCTTGGAGTAGTGGGAATATAATAGAGAATTACTCTGTATTTTATTTTATTTATTTTTTACTCCAGGTAAATGGGAATCCTACTATGTTAAGTATATTTGATGTTATTACATTTTAAAAGCTAATACTCATTTAAGTCAGTTTGGTTATCAGACAATAAATGGCAGGTTTGTATATATTTTATACGGCCACTCTAACTTCCCTAGGTAGGTCTGGCTGTACCTATTTTCTAAGGACATAATACAATTATCTGAGTTTTCCACGTGGACATCTAATATATAATAAATAATAGTTTTAAAAAACCAAAACGACACGCTTTATTAGAAAACCGAACTAAATAAATGAAAAATAATTTTAATTTCCAACACGCTTGGGATAAAATTAAAGTGGTCAACAAAAAATTAATCTCTAACACATACAGAATAAAACTAGAGTTATCAACAAGAAGAAAATAATTTTACCATCTAAAGCGTGAGGTGCTCTGTATCAATTAATATATTTGATAATAAAGAGATATTGGTTAAAGTAAAGTCTCTAAGAAGAAAATGTAAAAATCATAAAAAGTACCCCACGCTTTTGATGGTAAAATTATTTCCTTTTGTTCATAACTCAGGTTCTATTCTATACGTGTTGGGGATGATTTTTTTGTTGACCACTTTCATTTTATCCCGAGCGTGTTGGATATTAAAATTATATTCAATTTTTAATTCGGTTTTCTAATAAAGCGTGTTGTGTCAGTTTTTTTAAACTATTATTTTTTTACTTTTTAGTTTTAATATTTTACAGAATAAGATAAAAATGTAAATATATTTAAATTCTATACTTTTGTAGTATGAGCTAAAGTAATATACTTCTAAAAAATCCTCCCAGCCGGATTTGAACCAGCGACCTATGGATTACTTAAAAAATAATATACCACCAACGTTCACCGCTCTACCAACTGAGCTCTTCGATCGGTTGACTAAAAAGTCGACAAGTCGGGCAACCTATTATACCAGTTTTCATTTTTACGATTTTCTGATGATTCTGGCCAGGATTTCAGAAACAAAATATGAAATTATTGTATTGTCACGGGTCCTATACAAGTATACAATGTTTCAAGTTGATCCAATGTTTCTAAGTGGGTGAAAATCGTGTTCAAAGGTTCTGTTACATAGATACAAAGACACTTTTATTTTCTGACGATTCTGGCCAGGATTGTCGAACCAAATATGAAAATGTCGTATTGTCACGGGTCCTTTACTAGTATACAAAAGTTTCAAGTCGATCCAATATTTCTAAGTGGGTGAAAATCCTGTTCAAATATTCCGTTACATAGACACAAAGACACTTTTTTTGATTTTCTGATGATTCTGGCCAAGATTTTAGAAATTAGTATGAAATTATTATATTGTCACGGGTCCTTTATAAGTATACAAAGTTCTAAGTCGATACAATGTTTCTAAGTGGGTGAAAAATCGTGTTCAAATATACAAAGACACATTTTTGATTTTCTGATGATTCCGTCCAGGATTTTAGAAACAAAATATGAAATTATTGAACTGTCACGGGGAATTTACAAGTATACAAAGTTTCAAGTCGATCCAATGATTTTACGTGGGTGAAAATCGTGTTGAAAGAATCCGTTATATAGATAGACAGATACAGGTCAAGCTAATATAGAGCGTGTAAAAATGAATGTTTGTTTGTTTGTACTTTATGCGCGGCCATACCGATGATCCGATTGTGATGGGTTTTTTGCAAAAGATTCAGGTGATTCCGGGAATGAACATATGCCCTAAGAGAGTTGTAATACTCAACCCTTTCACCACTAAAGTTCACCCTTTGTAGTGAAAAACGTGAAATAAAGTTCCTATTTTTACGCTTAAATGGCTTACGCTGCCTAAACCATAACAAATACAAAAAAATAATATACACCGATTTGAATATCTCAAAAAAACTCTATAAAAAAGCTCGCGAAAGCATATGTTTATCTTCTACGGATAACTCATATTAACCGTTTTTGTCTTTCATCGATGCCAAGAAGATCGGGATTAGCACATTCCCGTGCAAGCACAGCGCACGGCTGGTGGTAAAAACACAATAACATTTATTTAGGAATAGCAGCGCACGCAGGTTATAAACTGGTTAGTTATAAAATGTTCCATTCCGAGACTGGACTTACTCCAAAAATGTTTCATCCAAATAAGCTACATACTTATTTATCGAACCATATTGTGCATATATTCGTGTCTAAATTATTAGAGCTTGTTTGTGTAAATGTGGTCCACCGAGGTTGTTCAGACGTGAAGTCGTTTCCTCGGATACAACTGCCCCTTGTCCGACCCATAATCAGGATAAGATTCTCGAGTGAGGTTTCAGTTTTCTTTCTGAACTCAATATAAAATGTTAGGAAATGTTATTGTCCAAATAGTTCCTATAAACTATTCCCACCATAATCACCAATATTATTCGCCTTGTTTAGTACAAATACCGAGTGAATGGATATCTTATCTTGAATGTTCGTATTGTCTCGGAAGTGAACCGACATTAAATTATCACATACGGGGAAGCCAGAAAATGCTAATATTTGTGAAATTTAAGTAACAGTATGGATCATAATTTAAAAACATTTCCCGATATTTCGTACATCAGTAATGACGAATTGTAAAGTACTTACAAAGGGGAGAGGTTAAACTAACGGTAAACGAGAGAGAGAGAGAGGGGGGGGAAAGGGAGAGAGAGGGGGGGAGGGAAAGGGAGAGAGAGAGAGAGACAAAGAGATATTATTCGAAAACTGTCGGGAAAAGGATAATTGAAGAGCTTACATGTAGGTTGGTTATCATAATATCCATGGAACTGGATATTGATGATTTAAACTGGATTCCGTTGGCTGATTACACTGAGCAACAAAAAATAAACTTTTTTTTATCTCAGAAGAAAAAATATGCGATTCTGATAGTATGTTTCCTCCTGAAATCAAATATGAAATCGGTTTTTCTCCATCACGCAAGGTTTTCGAGATACAGAAATTTATAATTTCAAACATTTTAACATTTTTTACATTCGTAACTATACAATATTCGAATATACGGACTCAACTAGAAAGTAAGAAATGACGATATTCTGCTATATTTCGCCTGTGGAGCATCGCTCTTGACGGTCCAACAATAATCGGCCAGCATATTAGGATTTCATTTGCCTTGAAATCTATTTTCCATAGCTGAAATATCCTGAGTTAGCTCATTTGGTTTTATTTTAAAAGGCAACTGGATGCAAAAACGTTTACTAAAAAAAAAAGGAATGATTTAAACCCATTAATTGAAATTGAAATAAAAAACTGTGGGTGATGGTCGAATTCCGATTGCATATTTGAAATCACGGCAAAAAAAAACTGCATTAAGTACGACTCTTGGTACTCATGAGACAAAAAGTACGTTGATCTGTGTTATTGGGAACAATGCAAAACCTTATTGAATACAGTTTAAACTTGCGGCTTCCAAGAGCATATATTTATTTATTTACTTTCATATTTATTTCTTTATTTATTCATTCTCTTCTTTTCTTGTTTATGCAGTTACTAAGTTGTTACTGTGAAGTTTACTCACTTCTCATTTTTATAATGTACTGGCAGACGTTGTCCTGCCCGAACGTTCAATTCTCATGTCATGGGCGGACGATAAAAATATGTTACTTTTTTACCATACAATTCAGCAATTAGGACATAATTAGATATTATTAAATAAGTTCGCAAGAAAACCTCTTACAGTCTTCTGTTGTGGCTCAAGAAGTCTGAATGATGACGTCACATAGTCATGAATATTAGAATTGTACCCTCCTCTGCAGATAAGTTAAGAACCGTCATATAACAATTATATTAGAGTGAAAAAAAAGATTAATTAATGAGAGTGAGTCAAAACAGTTCTTTTTTTTTCTCCAGCTAGATTTCATTTCTGACCCATACTGGCCGACATTCCATAAGAAAACTTTTAGCCCCCGTAGAGACTCTAACCTGCGTAAGTCCCGTAGCTCTGCGCCAAGAATTTTTGCCTTAACCACTCGGCTACGGCGCGAGACTCTCGGTATCAATGAAAGACAAAAATGGCTATTGTGAGTTATCCGTAAGAGATAAGGGACTCTTGGTATCAATGAAAGACAAAAATGGTTTTTGTGATCCGTAAGAGATAAACATATGCATTCGCAGACTTTTTTGTAGAGCTGTTTGAGATATTCAATGCTGTGTACATTAATTTTGTGTATTTCTTATGGTTTAGGCAGCGTAAGTCATTAAACGTCCAAAGAGCTACTTTTTTCACTTTTTCCACTACAAAGGGCGATTTTTAAGGGTGTAGGAGTTGAGTATCACAACTCTCTTATAGCCTATGTTAATCCCGAGAATCTCCTGAACATTTTGCAAAAAAACCCATCACATTCGGTTCAACGGTATGGCAGCGCATAAAGTACGAACAAACAAATATACAAACAAACAAACATTAATTTGTATGTATAAGATATATTATGAACACAAATAAAGGAATTTCAATAGTATCTCGCTATTTAGCTTCATTTCCTTCCAGATGAATGGAAAGAATCGATTATCGTATCAATATATAAGAAAGGAGATAAAACTGATTACAATAACTACAGAGGCATCGCATTATTCTCAACTTCGTTCAAAATCTTATCACATATATTAGCAAAGAGACTTACTCCCAATATTGATGACATTCTAGGAGATCATCAATGTGGATTTAGAATAAACAGGTCTACTATAGATCAGATTTTTTAGTATACCACAGACTTCAGGAAACGAATTGGAATATAAAGGTGCTGTACATCAACTATATGTAGAGTTCAAAATTGCGATTCAATTAGGAGGAATAAGATAATCCTCCTGGAGTTCGGAATTCCCAGAATGTCAGACTGATATAAATGTGTCTAAATGACACAACTAGTTGTCGGATATTTTTGAAATACACAATGGGTTCAAGCAAGGACATGCACTACCTCCTCTACTATTCAGTTGTGTATTAGAGCATGCCATAAAATCTTTAGAGGATGAAGAAGGACTACAGCTCAATGGTACTAATAAATTTTTGGTTTATGCTAGTGATATAAACTATTGGAAGGTAGCTAGGAGAAACTAAGCGCCAACACGCACAAACTATTGAATAACACTAAGAAATTGGAACTGGAAGTAAATATCAATAAAACTAAATATTTGGCCACACATACAACAAATACATTATATAATGGAAATGGACGCCTAATGAAAAATGAAGAAAATTTTGTAGAGGTGGCTGAATTCAAATAACTATGAACAGTAGTCACAAACAGGAATGAGATGTACAAAGGAATTAAACCTAGGCTTAATTCTGGTAATGTACGATATTATGCATTACAGGGACTCTTGTCGTCCTTTAAAAAAAAACGATTATCTGAAAATATTTAAAACTGTTATTCTACCAGTTATATTTTATGGATGCGAAACGTGTCTTCTTACTTTGAGGGAGGAAAGGAGATTACGAGGATTTGAGAATAAAGTTCTTAGAAAATAATTGGATCAAAGAGAGATGAGCAGACGGATGAATGGAGAAGACTAACAACAGTGCACTGCATGTTATTTATTGGAAGCCAGATATAAAAAGAAGAGTTAAATCTCATAGACTGCGATGGACACGACATGTGACACTAATGCGGAATGAAATATATGCATGGAAGCTTCTTGTAGGAAAACCAGAGGGAAAACGCCCAGTTGGTAGACCAAAAATGAGGTGGGAGAATAACAATAACTATGATCTGAGGGAAGTAGATTATACAGGGAATGATTTGAAAACATTAGCTCAGGATAGGGATGTATGGAGAACTTATGCTCGCGTGGCCATGGACCTACTGGTTAAATATTGCCAGTAAGTTAGTTCGTTAGTTAATCCATTTTTGGTTGTAGGAGGGTACTACTGATAATGAAAAATATTGATCAATGAGAATTAAATTACTATTTACTTTATCTTCTTTGACAATTTGACTCTGTAAACGAACTTGTAAAGTTACATTTAAGATGGAATTTTTTTATCCTGAAAACATTTTTTTGTTTCTCAGTGACAGTATTTTGAATGCCACTCTTGTACACTTTTGTCACGGCATCTTTGCGACATGTTGAAGCACTTGAAGCACTGCATTGTGACTCAGTCATCTGCAGGTTTCCATTAGGGATTTGACGTTAATGTCTGGCGAGAGATTGTCGGTTTAATTGCAGGACGCCTGATGTTGGTATTGACTTACATTATGAAGCCAGCCTGTATGGTGTTTAATTCAGACTCCAATTTGAGCATCTTATGGTCTTATAAAATGGCCGGAAATTGCATCATTGCATAACAGAATATTCTTAAAAACGGGCGCAATTTCACCAACATATGAACAAACCACTGCAAAATTAATTAAGAATGTTATAAGTAGTGATTATGATGATGATGATAATGATAATAATAATAATAATAATAATAATAATAATAATAATAATAACTCATTTAATTTCTAATACGAGGTCGGAACAGACCAGCAGGTCTATTCCTCGATGATGATGAAGAAGAAGAAGAAGAAGAAGGTGATGATCTAACTCATTGGTACTATCGAAATGTAGGTTCATGGCCGCGCGGACATAAGCTGTCCATACACCCCTATTCTCAACAAACGTTTTCCAATCATTCCCTGTATTATCTACTTCCCTCAAATCATGCTTAATGTTATTCTCCCACCTCAATCTTCGTCTACCAAAAGGGGCGTTTTACCTCTAGATTTCCTACAAGAAGCTTCCATGCACGTCTTTCATTCCCCATTCGTCCCTAATGTCCTGCCCATCGCATTCTACGAGATTTAGCTGTTCTTATTATATATTGCTTCCTATTTATATTGTATGGGTGCGAAACATATACTCTTACTTTAAGGGGGGTGTTGTCCAGACAGTCGAGGAGAGCGGACGTGTTTTTGTTAGTGTGGTGGAAGAGTGCAGGAGTTAAAGCATTATGGAAGAAGTGAGAAAGCTGATTGAAAACTTGTCAACTGAAGTGAAAGAGGCGTTTGAAAAGTGCATCGTAGGTGAAAAAATACGAGATATTGAGACGAACATGCATCGTATGGAGGACAGACTACAATGGCTTGAATCTAAATTAGACTATCTCGAAAATCCGAGTCGCCGTAATAAGATTGAGATATATGGAGTGCATGAGGAAAACAGGGACAGCTGGGAGGAAACTGAACTTGTAGTTAAAAGAGTAGTGGCACAAATCGGGATTGACTTGGTGGATAGTGACATCGAAAGGGCACACAGAGTTGGTGGTTGGAATAGTGGGAAGAGACCGATTGTATGCAAATTTTCTCACTATAAAATCAAGTGTCTGATTCTTAGAGACAGCAAGTATCTTAAGGGAACCGGTATTAATATTGCTGAAGACTTCAGTGAGAAGGTTCGTCACGAAAGAGTATTTCTTAAGTGACACATGCTCGAGGCAAGGAAGAAGGGCTGCCATGCAATCCTACAATTTAATAAATTGATTGTAAATGGACGGATCTGGAAAGGAGTGCAGTTGGAAAAAATGGACAACCCTGAAAAGGTTTAGGAGAGGTCAGTGATTCCGGGTCCCCAAAAACTATAATTAATGATATTATGGAGGGTGTTCCGCTAGCAGCAGAGAAGGAGGGAGAGAATTCTACACGAGAGAAATAGAGAGAAGGTAATAGGAAAATAACACCGAATGTTCCCGCAGACAAAACAGCTGAGGCCAAAAAGGAGTAACTCACCACAAAGAGTTCAACGACCGGACTCTACACCGGTAAGAAGATCGCAAAGGTATTTGCCAGCTGATAAGGACATTTTGACAGACACAAAAAATACAGGTACGACTAATTCACGTAGCGCTGTCAAGGGGAAAAAATAGGAATTGCTGACAGTCGGTACTTGGAATATTGAGGGGTTAAAACAAAAACTTTCAATGGACAAATATATGGAGTTTATTGATAGTTTTGATGTATTAGCTTTATCAGAGACATGGTTAAAGGGTAATGAATGTGTAAATATAAATAATATGAAAGCATATTTTAAAGGTAGTCATACAAAAGGAAATAGAGGCAGATATTCAGGAGGTGTTTCCCTTATATATAAGGAACATCTAGACCCTATATTAAAGAGATAAATTCTCACTTAAAAGAGGCAATTTGTGTTTATTTCAAAGCAGGCGGAGCAGAAATTTGTATGTTGTCTATTTACTGCCAACTACTAACTTCTAGGTATGCCAATCCAAATTTTTTCGTGGAATTGTCGGATCTGTTGGCGGATATAAAAGATAGATTTCCGGAAGCTGGAATACTAATTTTAGGGGACTGTAACTGTAGGATTGGGAGAGAAAATATCACTTTAAAAACAGATGATAATAAAACACGAGGTGATGATAGGAGCAGTAAAGATAAAATTATAAATTCAGAAGGAAATCAATTGTTAGCTTTTTGCGATGCATTTGAACTTGAAATTTTGAACGGGAAGTATGGGGAAGATAAAAATGGAGAACTGACATTTATTAATAAAAATGGGGGGAGTGTAATCGATTATACATTATGCACACAAGACATGATTCCAGTACTAAGTAATTTCTGTACAGTTTCCAGAATCGAATCTCACCATTTCCCAAACAAATTAATTTTAATTATAAAAGATAATAGGGAGACAGTTACTGATGGGATGGCAACAACACTACGGCCAATTACACGTTTCAAGTGGATTGAGGATCGGAGAGAAGAATTTATCGGGTGTCTGGAGACACTAATAAAGGATTTGCAAATAAATGATCTTAGCGGGGATGAAATTATTGAAACTTTGACAGAATCTTTTCAAAAAGCTGGGGAAAAATTCAAGGTTAAATGCACAATGAACCAGAAGGACAAAGGGTGGTACAATAAGGTTTGTAGAAAGAAGAAGAAATGTGTCGAAAATAGTCTCTTAAAGTTTAGAAAAGAAAGCACAGATGAAAACAGAAAAATATATGCGCAGCAGAGAAAGGAATACAAAGAATTATTAAGTGAAACAAAACTAGAATGGCAAAATAAGAAATCGGAGGAAATGAAAACCGCGACTGAAAGTGGGAACAGTACGGACATGTGGAAAGCGATAAGAGAACTCAAAGTAAAGAACATAAATAGGACAAGAATATCGCCCGGGGAATGGAAAAACTACTTTGATAGGGTGCTGGGAGGTGAGGGGTTAAGATATAATCAAGGAAATATAGTGGAGATCCCCGACGCAATATATATACCATTACTAGATCAGGATATCTCGAAAAATGAAGTGATTTCTTCCATTAAAAGTTTAAAAAACGGTAAAGCACCTGGAATTGACGGATTACCAGGAGAATTCTTGAAAAATATGATATCATCAAATAAATTATTAGAAGTTTTGGAAACTGCGTTCAACAAACTATTTAATGGAGGAAATTATCCGGAAGCCTGGGCGACAGGTGTAATCCAACCGCTATACAAAGGGAAAGGTGGGTCTCATAAACCAGAAAGTTATAGGGGAATTTGCCTCTTGTCAGTGTTCGGAAAAATATATTGTAAAGTACTTTACGAACGGATGAGACAATGGGCTAAAGTGAACAATAGGATTTCAGAATATCAGGCAGGTTTTAGAGAAGGGTACTCCACAGTGGACAACGTATTCGTTCTGAGAACATTAATTGATGATAATCTGAAAAACAAGAGTGGTAAATTATTTTGTGCATTCGTTGATTTTAAGATGGCATTTGATACTGTGGACCGAAGTGCACTGTGGGAAAAATTAAATCGGAAAGGATTGTCACAAAATGATACATGCCTTTATGTCAATTTATAAATATGTTAAATTTTGTATAAAAGTAGAGCAAGGGCACATCACAGAGAGCAGTCAAGCCAATCGGGGAGTGAGACAAGGCTGCATTTTGTCACCAATGCTATTTAATCTATTCGTTGATGATATAGCAGCCATAATGCTACAAGGAGACATTGAGGCTCCGGAGATAAGAAATGTTAAAGTCCCAGTCCTGTTGTATGCAGATGATTTAATTATCTGTTCCAAGACAATCAAGGGATTGCAAAGAGGTCTTGACCTACTGGAAATATACTGTAGGAATTGGGGATTGACTGTAAATATTAGTAAGACAAAAACAATGACGTTCAAAAATGGGACGGTTTATGGTAGAGCAGAGGAATGGAAATACAGAGATCAAACACTTCAAAACGTGAAACATTTTGAATATCTTGGTACGACGTTGAAAATGAACGGAAAGTGGAAGAAACATATTGATATAGCATTATTCAAAGGGAGGGGACAACTTAATAGTATTCTCAGTATTCTGGGTAGAGTGCCCGATATTCCAGTTAGTACGTTAGAAAAAAATGTATGGAGCGATGGTGAGGCCAGTAATGCACTATGGTAGTGAGATTTGGGGTTTTCAAAGAACGGAAATACTAAATAAGGTATATACGCATTTTCTAAAATATATTACAGGACTTAGTAAGGCCGTTTCTAACTGTGGAATTTTATATGAATTTGGGTCATTTCAGGACGACATAAATTGCAAAATTCGTGTACTCAAGTACTGGTTGCGGCTAATCCAAGGTGAACAAACAATGCTCAGAGCAATTTGTTATGACCACCAAATTAGGAACGCAAATGGGAAATTCTGGGCAGTCGAGGTTAAGAGAGAACTCCAAAAGATTGGGATGGGTTGGGTATGGGAAAAAGGGACTGAAAATCGCAAGAATGTGTGGAGAAAAATTAGGAGGAGGTACTTAGATATAAACCGACAAAATATTTTGGCCGAATGTGCGGGAAAACGATCACTATTTTTACAAAGAGACCTAAAACAAGTTTGGGGAAAAGAATCTTATATGCTCTATCTAGGATTTAAAGAGAGATCAGGGCTTGCTTGGTTCAGGTTAGGGGTATGGAATTTTTTAAAAATTAGCGACGATCACGATATGGAGATACGTCCAATGTGTGGGAGCTCTGAAGACGAGATACATATACTAGGAAAATGTAAAGATTTAGAATATTGGAGGCATCAGTTATTACCGGAAAGATTTCTAAATTCAAATCGTGGAAGATTGGCATGCTACGAGTTACTGGTAAACCCAGAAAGTGGATAAACCTGGTAGATTTCTGGACAAAACGCGGAAAATAAGAACAACACTTATTCAGGAATAAATAAATATGTTAGCAAATTGCAATGCCATTAATTCTTAATAATTCTACATAACTAAGTTAAAGTATAATATAATTGTATTGATATCTAATTGTAATATTATTGTGTTTTTTTAACATCAACTTATTGTAACGGACTGTCAACAGCACGTACGGCTTACTGCCCGTGCGATCCATATTTGTAAATAACATTGTACGTATCTTACTTTTAGTTTAATAAAGTCCGTATGTATAAAGACCATGTAGTTCACTGTTATGCAAGTCTTCTCCATTCACCTGTCTGTTCATTTCTATTTGATCCAAACATTTTCCTAAGAACTTTAATCTCAAATACAATAATATTTATAATATAAATAATTAGTTGAATGCACATTATGATTACTTTAAATTAAACTAATAAATTAGGAAAGTAGACAATAGATTAATGGAAAAGACAATGATAATAGTAATAACATAGTTCAAATTTAATTGCTCGATGGCAAAATATGAATTATCCAACACATATTTTATAAACATGCATCTTCCACCATTAATTTTGAGGAAGTAATTTTCAGGTGGGACAGTGATTGCTATCAAATAAGTACAATAATTACTAATTAAATTCATATCAATTTCCGTTGAGGTGAATAGTCATGTGATGAAAGATAAAAATTAAAATGTACCTGTTGTTTATTGTGTTGTATACTCCAACTGTTTGTAGCAGCAACTATGTTGGAGTATAGTAAAGTGATCCCACAACAGGCCCAGAGGCCCTTGGGGTAGTAGGAGGTTAAAGCTCCCACTTTTTCTAGACAATTGGCACTTTACGTCAGCCGGGTTGTCAGCCCTGCGTGACGGCCGCTTTTACCCCAGAACAAGCGTCTGGTACTCATTTCCGTTAGAGGCTGAGTCAACCCCAGTGCCGTAGTGCCGCCAGTGGGTATGGGTCAGTTTAAAAATCCTGACCCCAATGGGACTTGAACCCTCGACCCTCCGGCTTGTTGCTCAGTGCCTTAATTACTACGCTACGGCGTGCACATCACCAACAAGTGGCAGAATCTCAACCTGCCGAAGATGGAAGATAACTTCCGAAAGCGCTCCAGTTAATCATATATACAATATTTTAACCAAGTTCACGACGACCCAACCTACCAACAGGTACATTTTAATTTTTAACTTTCTTCATATAACTTTCTTCTTTTTACAAGGAGACCGTGCGATTTAGTGTCAAATTTGTGGTGAGATGTTTGTTACTTGCTTAAACCTAGGAGTAAAAAAAAACACAGAATTTTGTTAAGAAGCGTACGGAGCTGAGACAGGACTGTACGGAAATGTGGTTATAATCATTGTCATAAGTGAAATGAACTCAGCATTATGAAAATACTCTAGTCTTTGCGAAAACAAGTAACGTTCATGAGGCAGTGCTTGTCTTTAAATTTGTAAATTGGCGAATAAAAAAAATAACTCCCATTTCTGACATATAAAACTTATTTTTGGTCACTTTAATATACGTGATGTTTTATCCAAGCTAAGGGAAGTATATTTCAATTCCCTACCTACGATGTCAAAATATGACGACAGGCACGTGAATAAGGATTGACATCGTCATTCGTATGAAAAGGTGAAGAGAAAACATGAACGAAATTATTTCTGAAATCCTTCTAGAAGTATTTTAAGTAATGTTTGTTGTTAGGGATAGTTAATAAATAATTAGATGGCTTCAAGAATGTTTGACAATACCCTATGCTTCACTTCAAAAACGGAAATTGGAAATATACTTTACTTCCTTCTACAAACAATTGAATTATGGATACCTTATTACAACCAACTCTTGATACGTAGCTAATTGAAGTGACGTGTTTTCTCTCCTTTTGAAAAAAAAGGATGGCTTTGAGCTTACATGATGGTAGAAAAGAGATTTAATTATATATGTAGGAAATTTCTAAAAATAGGCCCTAATTATTCGATATAACTTCAACTTAACAAATCTAATCGAAACACAATACTTTGCGTTTTATAAAATAATATTTTCATTACATACGTCGTCTCATATTACTTCTTTACTATTGGGAGATTTGGAGAGTTCTACTACGTACAATTAGGCATATATTTAGTATCAATAAGGCAATTTTCTTTATAACACATGATGATTTTATGTAAGAATAAAAATGTGATCTTAATATCGTATTTGAATTTAATATTAATTCATTAATTACTTGCATGATGGAAATATAATAATGTGGCCTTCTCTTCCATTCAACAATCAGAAACGAATGTTACATTGGAAATATAACAGTGACAGCACAATTACAGATATAAATTGAATATTGACCATCGCTCATCTTTTGTGTCTATGTTTGGTAAAAATGTATGTATGTTATCCAGAGTTAAAAATCCTCTCCCAATAGTTAGTTTCATTCTGAGGTCCTGCACACTTGGCAAATGTAGTCCTACTAGTACGTGTAGTTAAACATAATAGGAGAGAGATGTTCATAATTAATTCATCGTATAATTTGTCGGGCTGACCTTTTAGATACCCGAGCACTT
Source organism: Diploptera punctata (assembly GCA_030220185.1). Taxonomy (NCBI): domain Eukaryota; kingdom Metazoa; phylum Arthropoda; class Insecta; order Blattodea; family Blaberidae; genus Diploptera; species Diploptera punctata. Next base: position 597,123 of record JASPKZ010006464.1, read on the forward strand.
CTGTAAACTTTCTCCATCTTATATTATCTTAGACGTTTAAGGAATGTTCTCCCAGTTTCATGAAAACAAACCCTTGTGTAGAATCTTGTGTTGCAACACTTCTATTATTGTGATGTTATATATAGGGTGTAAATTAATTATACCGCATAAATTTAACTACGTATAGAGGGGTATTATATAAGAATTTTGAGATAATCAACTAATGGTTTACCAATAAAAATGTCCAAGTTATAATTCAATTTATAAAATGATTGGCATATGACTGATTATTTAAAAGTAAAATGGGAATAACATGACACAGAGACTGTAACTTGCAACAAGTATGCGACTTTAGCTCAGTGGTTATAGCAGTCTTAATACCGACGCAAATGTAAAATTGATGCATCACCTTCGAAACTACCTACACTATGTGCCACTTCTTTCTTCCTTTATTATGTACGTATTGTATATTAGTTACGTATGTAGATTTACTTCTGGTTTAATTGTTTTTTTTCTCGCTATTTTACACAATACGATATAGGAATGTCGGCGCAGTACATCAGTTACAAAACTATCTACGTACGTATTGTACAGACAGTTATTTGAAAGCTTGTAATAATAATACACTTACTGTAGAGTACAATAGATCTAGCAGATAAAATGCCTAATTGTAATGTACAGTACTTATGTACTTAGATAAAAGATAGTGCAGTGATCACTAGAGTAATAACATGAAGAGTTACAGTGTATGTACACATGGCATACATAATGTTATTAGGAAATAAAATGCAAATAAATTTGAGTAATCCAGAAAAAGTAAAGCACATGCAGACTCATTACAGAAATCGTTCAAATTGGCCACCTCCTTTCTCACAACACAGACGATATCGGAACTAAAGGATTCTCGTGCCCTGTACAAGATACCGGATATCTCGCGGATCATATCACATGCTAGATTATACGTGCAACTAACACTTCACCTTTATCAACAGGGGTCGCATGCATCAATGTTTTCAGGCGTCCCCACAATAATAATCTAGTGGGCAGAGATTTGGAGAGCGAGGTGGCCACACTACAGTTGAACTACTTCTCTCCTGTATCCAACGGCCAGAATACACTTCCTCTAAATAATTTCGCACATTCCGGCAGAAGAAATGAGGAGGAGCCTGATTGGAAGAGGAACTTCTAGCAATCTAGGTAGGATGTGCTCTAAAAGTGTCTTATAAATTACACCATTTAATCTCTGGGGAAGAGGGTAGGGGCCAATGATGTGGTAAAAAATTACGCCTTCCCATACGTTCACTGAAAATATCTGTTGGTGACCACTCTCGAAGATGGCATGAGGATTTTCATAATCCCATAAAAGATTGTTATTTCTGTACAGAACCAGTCCATCCGTATTAAATATCACCTCATCAATGAATAACACCGAGTAAAAGAAGTGCGGTGGCTGCAACAAAGCCCAATTACAAAAGTTTACTCGTTGAGTGAAGTCCACTGGCTGTAAGGATTGTACATTATGCAGATGAAAGGGATCGAGCTGGTCTTCGTGCAGGACTTCCCATACACTTTGATGGTTCGTGCCCATTACACGTCGAACAACACAACTACTGTTAGAGAGATCATATTCCACCGTATGAAATACATTTACTTCGAACTCTGCAGTGCGGCACGTACGTCTTTAACCGGCGCGGCGTCCACTCTGGTTATCTTCAACGTCCCATGCTCCCGCAGACGCCCCAAGGTGGCCACACTACAGTTGAACTACCTCTCTCCTGTATCCAACGGCCAGAATACACTTCCTCTAAATGATTTCGCACATTCCGGCAGAAATGGTGAGGAGCCTGATTCGAAGAGGAACTTCTAGCAATCTAGGTAGGATGTGCTCTAAAAGTGTCTTATAAATTACACCATTTAATCTCTGGGGAAGAGGGTAGGGGCCAATGATGTGGTCAGAAATTACGCCTTCGGTGAGGATGGCGTCTATTCAGATACCGCTCCACAACAGCTCTCGCATCATTGCCTTGTGCTGCACCATAAATCAGATGCATTTCGGTAAGCTCCGCATAACTGTAAACTTGTTCCATGATGCTTTCATGAAATGCGACTTATACTGAAGAAACTTCTAATCAAATGTTAATGTAATAACCAATACGGAAATAGGTATATTGCGCATGCCTGTACTGAAAAAATTTCAGTTTCAAAATATCACAGTACACACGCAGGAAAAAAAAATGGCCTGCCGTGATTTGAACAACCAGTTTTCAAACCTCAAGTCTTGCTTTGACCATTAGGCCACACGTTAAGTACACGGATTCTGCGTGTTTCACTCTGAGCTAAGACTCTCATTGAACCAATTCTTCTTTAACCAGTGCAACGGCGTGCAATCATCTGCTACGTTCGACATTGTAAGACATTTTATAACCCAGTACTTCATAAACGTTTCTGATGAATTATTAGCATTCTGGATATCAGAATTATTACCAAGATTTGAAGTTATTCTAGTATAATTTTCTCTCCTACTTTGTCCCCCTATTGATCTATCTGTATTAATTGTCGATTAATTTGATTCCCTATAAATAGCCCATTTTCCCTCGCAGATCGTTGGTTCCCTATTTCAAATTACTTACATTATAGCCCTATATAAGCAGTTAAATTTGTGCGGTATAATTCATTTACACCGTGTATAATGATCTAAATTATGACTTGTCGCAGTGACTGCAGCGTGTCCATAATGCTTGCGTTCGACTAATTTTCAATATCCGTCATTACGATCATATTTCCCACCACTTCAATTACCTCTCTTGGCTCCATCTTACTGACAGGCTAAATTTCTCTCTCCTTCACGTCTTTTCAATCTTCTGAATTCCTACACTTCTAGTTACTTGGCATCCAGATTTGCGAAGTTACCTTCTAACCACAGTATTGACACTAGGTTATAACATCATCATCATCATCATCATCATCATGAACAAATTCGTTTTAGGCCATGTGGCTTGTACGGTAAATCTAGCGAAGATGGTCTTGATCTTTCCAAGTCATAACATAAGTCTGCTAACATGCCCTCTTCATAGCACATCCTCTTATTTTACTTCGTTCACAGTAGCCTCTGCCAGCTCCTCAATGTATCAGGGGTTGCCGCATACTTGCCACATTTATTCACGCTTATACAGATATCTAATGTTAAATAATACATTTTTTCGAGAGTTAAATTTATTATGTCATTATTAGTTTTCTTATTTTTCTATCATGTACATTTTACATTTCATTCGTTAAATCTAGATTACATTAAAGCATTTTGTAAATAATAATTATATTATAGACATACAATGTAATACAAATTTTTAATGTACTTAGATGTAAGAATAATTTTTATATTTCGAATGGTAGACAAGGCCTTAAAGCCTTAACTCTGCCAGGTAATGTAATGCTATAATAATTATAATAATAATAATAATAATAATAATAATAATTATTATTATTATTATTATTATTATTATCATCACTGGTTTTAAGGTTCGTGTGTTATAATTCGGAAGATGCCCATGAATTTAAATGGTACACATTCCTGAGTAAGTTTTCCTTCGGAAGAAAAGTAAAGTCAATGTCTTCGTTCTTTATATTTCAAGCACGCAAAGTAATCTCATTCCCGAAATAAGATAATTATCAGTCCATTCATATCCACATTTGAATTTGGATAGTAAAGACTGAATTATTAAGAGCACATTAATTAAAAGTACAATGAATTCAACAAATGAAACTAACAATAATAATAATAGTAATAGTAATAGCAATAATAATAATAATAATAATAATAATAATAATAATAATAATAATAATAATAATAATGATAATAATAGTAAAAGTAATAATAATAATAAAAATACTAATACTAATAGTAATAATAATAATAGTAGTAATAATAATAGTAATAATAGTAATAGTATTAGAAGTAATAATAGTAATAATAATAGTAATAACAATAATAACAGTAATAGTAATAAAATAGTAATGGTAATAGTAATAGTAATAATAGTAGTAGTAATGATAATAGTAGTAATAATAGTAATAGTAATAGTATAGTAATTGTAATAATAGTAGTAGTAATATTAATAAATATTAATAATAATAATAATAATAATAGTAATAGTAGTAGTAATAGTGAAAAAAGAATGCAAAATTATAAGAAAAGGTTTAGGTCCACAAGTCATAGGTGAAGCATTTAGACTCAGAAGTAAAAAGGAAATAAAAATATATACAGACATTCATAGTGATATTCGAAAACGAAGATTCAAATTTAATGGTCATATTAAACGAATGAACTCAAACAGGCTTACAAAACAGATAATGGAATTCTACGAAAACAGAAGTAAAACTCCAGTGGATACTATGAAGTGGATTGATGAAGTCAAAAAGGACATAAAATAGGCAGGAATTACTAAAGAAGATATCCCAAACAGAGATATATTTACAATTAAGGTGAATAAGTGGCAAGCTGACCAAGAGGAAAAACCGAAGAAAAAAAATTGCAACAACTTGGACAGATGATAGAAAACAAGCTCATAGCAAAATAATGAAAAATATTTGGGCTCAAAGGAAACGCCTCTAAGTACTTTGCGTAGTTCTACATGGGCTCATCCCTAATCAAAATAATAATAATAATAACAATAATAATAATAATAATAATAATAATAATAATAATTATAGTAGTAATAATAATAATAATAGTAATAATAATAATGATGGTAATAATAGTAATAATAATAGTAATAACAGTAATAATAATGATAATAATAATAATAATAGTAATAATAATAGTAATAATAATGATAACAATAGTAATAATAGTAATGATGATGATGATGATAATAATAATAATAGTAATACTAGTAATAATATTGTAATAGTAATAATAAATTAGTAGTAATAATAGTAATAGTAATAATAATTATAATAATAATACTAATAATAATAATAATATAGTAGTAATAATATAGTAATAATATTTAAGTAAAGTGATAAGTAAAGTGATACCACTTCAGGCCTCAGGAGGCCCTTGGGGTAGTGGGAGGTTAAGGCACCCACTTCTTCTGGACAATCTGCACTTTATGTCAGCCGGGTTGTCAGCCCTGCGTGTCGGCTGCCTTTACTCCAGAATAAGCTTGTGGTACTCATTTCAGGCCGTAATGCTGCCAGAGGGTTTGGGTGAGTTTAAAAATCCTGACCCCACTAGGAATAGTAATAATAATAATAATAATAATAATAATAATAATAATAATAATAATAATAATAATAATAGTAATAATATTATATAAATATATTTATATGTTATAATTAAACTCACATTTAGTAATGGAAGCCATATATGCCATAGCTTATAGGTACTTTTACATTCCACACGCAACCAGGGCCTTACATGGCACGACATGTTTGGAGAGGGACATTTACTTCGGATCACACGCATACTTTTGGACAACATAAGAAAATTGAGCGTCTTACCGAGTGAGAGATCAGCTAAACACAGTCGTCTTTCGATGATTTTTTCCAGCCGTGTTATTTACTATGCTCTACTCTAGATAGGAAACAACACATATCATATCCAGTTCACATTGACTTTTGGCTCAAGACAAACGCCGCTAAATAACGCTGACAAAGTGTATAAAACACGATACCGTTAGCCATTAGGAAATTTGGCTGCCAAGGAACCACAACTGGCTCCGCAAGCAGCATCCTGGGCGATCCTCAGACATTACCGTCACTCCACCGCAGCAACAAAAGCAATGAACCTGGATTCAAATCCCGGACACACAAACAACAAAATTGGCCCATTACTTACTTATTTACTCACTGGCACTATCGAACCCGTAGGTTCATGGGCGTGCGGACATAAGCTCTCCATACATCCCTATCCTGAGCTAATGCTTTCAATCTTTCCCTGTATAATCTACTTAATTAATGTTATTCTCCCACCTCATTCTTTGTCTACCAACTGGGCGTCTTCCCTCTGATTTTCCTACAAGAAGCTTCCATGCAAGTCTTTCATTCCCCATACGTGTCACATGTCCTGCCCATCGCAGTATACGAGACTTGACTGTACTTATTATATCTGGCTTTCTATAAAGACCATGTAGTTAATTGTTATGTATTCTTCTCCATTCACCTGCCTGTTCATCTCTCTTTGGTTCAAAAATGTTCCTAAGAACATTATTCTCAAATACTCGTAATGTCCTTTCTTCCCTTAGAGTAAAGATTCCATGTTTCGCATCCATATAATATAACTGGTAGAATAACAGTTTATATATTTTCAGTTTAACGTTTTTTGAATGGAGTTGGGACGTCAAGAGTCTCTGTAATGCATTTCCAGAATTGAACCTATATTTTATCTCTTTGTGCATCTCATTCTTATTTGTGACTATTGTTCCTAGGTATTTGAATTGAGCCACATCCTAAAACTTTTCCCTCACTTGTCATTAACAGTCAATTTATAATGTATTTCTATGTGTGACCATATATATAATATTAACATTATTAAGGGAGAAATGCTACTTCTAATCATGTTAATTTCAATAAATATTTTGTTCAGTGCCTAATCTTCGTAGAATCATAAGTTCATAAGCATTATCCAAAATTTAGACAAGACCTATATTATTTCGACGTGAGTTATCATGATACCTTAATCTTTTCTATTTATAATTTATGAAGTCCCATTTTCCATCAGGTTAATTCTATTATAGCGTAAACGTTTGGAATAATTCACGTATTTTCGGTAGGTAGGCCAGTAACAGTATTAAATAAATTTGAAATGTGCGTTGGTTTATGTATTTGATTCATCTAACCAAACCAATCACAGTCTACCTCTAATTGAAGCGGTCACGAACAAATATTCCAGAATTAATAGCTGAATTCCACAACGCAAACCACAGATCTATACTTAATTGAAGGAATTAGTTGAAAAATTCCATATGTCACAAAATAATTCGATTACAGAAGGATTCATTGTAAAAACAAATAGCGTGCTTTCCGTCGAGGATGACTACAACAATATATGATTAATGTTGTTTACACTGCAAATGAAATTTTAAGTTGATAATTTAAATTGATAGCTGTTTTACAACGATATTGTCGAGTCGTGAGTGAGTCTTTTAGGATTTTATTTAATATTGCATGAGTTTTCGCAGTACAATGTGTATATTTCTTTGATTTATAACATTGACGAAAAAGTCGTACGTATTTCATAAATATCATATGAGTACGAATTTCAACTTCTATAAGGAAGGGAGAAAAAATTAATCGTGATACGTTCATTTTAAAAGAATTAATTTATTTCAAACTTGCTAATACTCGGCGTGCGCTGCTACGCCTAAATCAATGATAATATCTTATTACGTTTAGTTGCATAAGTAAAACGAAAAATAATAATAAATTTATATTATTATTTTTAGATACTCCTTGCTCATTACCCGGCATTCCCCCTGGAATGTACGTATCCCTATGTATTTGACATAAATGAACTGAAAGACAAAATTCGTTATTTCGAATTATCCGTGCTGCTCCTCTGCTTGCCCGGGAATCTACTTAACCCGATCTTTTTGGCATCAATGAAAGATCAAAATGGTTGTTGTGAGTTATCCATAAAAGATAAACATACGCTATCGCGGGCTTTTTGTATTGTTTTTCAGATATTCAATTCTATGTACGTTAAATTGATGTATTTGTTATGGTTTAGGCAGACAAAGCCATTTAATCGTACAAAAAGCCACATTTATTTTACTTTTTCATTAGAAAGGTTGATTTTTAAGGGTGAAGGGCTTGAGCATTAAAACTCTCTTATAGCCTATAACCTTCCCGGGAAAATCCTGAACATTTTGCAAGAAGTCCCATCGCAATCGGCAGTGCACGCTTGTCCGGAAATCTGCTTATCCCGATCTTCTTGGCATCAATGAAAGACAAATATGCCTATTGTGATTTATCCGTAAAAGATAAACATATGCTGTAACGGACTTTTTTCTAGCGTTTTTGAAATATTTAATTCTGTGTAAATTAATTGTGTGTATTTGTTATGCTTTAGGCAGTGTAAGCCATTTAAGTGTCAAAAAAGGATTATTATTCACGTTTTTCACTAAAAGGGTAATCCCGGGAATCTGCTGAACATTTTGCAGAAAGCCCCATCACAATCGGATCAACGGTATGGCCGCGCATAAATTACGAACAAACAAAGAAACATTAATTTTTATAATCAATTGCGTATTCATTAATTAAATAAAAATAAAACTTAGTGTTATTTGATTTTCATATTTATTAAGATATAATTCAGTGACAGCTGTTTCGGTACACTGTACCTTCTTCAGACATGTTAACAAATTATGAATTGTGTTATTATAGTACATATCAACTGATCTAAGCAACAATACAACAATAATGTATTTAAATTTTTTAATTTAACGGAATGCAAAAATAAGATATGCCCATACTATTATTACACAATCTATGTCAAACTCAGCTGACATGTGGAAAAGTTTAAAATCAATAGGCCTCTGTCAATATAAACTACAGGTAGAAACAGCTGACCTACCACTAGATGAGTTGAATGACCATTTTACCCGCCTCCCTGCTGACAACAACTCACAACACAAACAACAGACAATAGACGAACTAATGTAATATTCCCAACCTACCCGAGACAAATTCTTTTTTTCCTATATCTCACCTGATGACGCCAAAAGAGCAGTATTACGTATTAAATCTAAAGCACGAGGATTAGACAATATAACAATAACTCTCATGCAAAAAGTAATAGACATTATTCTCCCAACAATAACCCACATTTTTAATGCCTCTATAATGACCGGGACTTATCCCAGACTCTGGAAAATGGCTCTAGTTCGTCCTACACCGAAATCAAACACTCCCACAACACTCGATGATTATAGACCAATTAGTATTCTTCCCTGTTTATCTAAAGCACTGGAACACATAATACACTCACAGTTAACAGACTACCTCACCACACACGACTTACTTGATGAACATCAGTCTGGTTTTAGAACAGGACATCACACAAGTACTGCACTACTTGACATTGTAGAGGACATAAGAGACTCAATGGACAAAAGCAAACTCACCGCAATAGTCCTACTCGACTACAGCAACGCCTTTGACACAGTAGATATAGACTTAATGCTAGCGAGACTAAAGACACTACATCTGTCGGAAAACTGCCTTGATAGGTTTGCATCTTATCTCACTAATCGTCAGCAATCAGTGTATGTTAATAATCGCATTTCTTCCTGGCGCTTGGTGAGGAAAGGGGTACCTCAAGGCGGCGTCCTCGCTCCTCTTCTCTTCTCGATTTATATTAATGACGTGACCAAGAAACTACAAAACTGCAAGCATCATCTTTACGCCGACGACCTACAGATTTACACACACTTTAGGCCTGACGAAATTAATGAATATATTGACAAAGTAAACACTGACCTCAGGCATATATCTTTATGGTCCAGACAATATGGGCTGAAACTAAATGTAAACAAAACGCAAGCAATAATTATCAGACATCCAAGGCTATTACACCTCATAAACAATGGCAATATGCCGGCTGTCATATTAGATAATGAACAAATTCCTTATACCGATGTCGTTAAAAACTTGGGATTTTACTTAGTATCAAATTTAAATTGGCATTTGCAAGTAAAACAAACATCTAAAAGGAACTTCTCCATAATGCATTCCCTAAAGCGACTTAAACATTTTCTTCCTACAACTCTTAAAAGAATTTTAATCCAAACTTTAGTGATGCCGCATTTTGACTACTGTGACGTTCTACGAACTGATATAAGTGACGGATTGTCGGACAAACTGCAGCGTGTCCATAATATGTGTATCAGATTCATATTTAATGTTCGAAAATACGATCACATTTCTCCATTATTCCACGAATTGTCATGGCTACATCTAAAAGAGAGAAGAAAATCGCACTGTCTAATTCTCCTATTTAAGATCCTACGTACCTCGATTCCCAATTATTTATCATCCCGTTTCCAGTATCTATCCTCAAACCATAACTTAAACACAAGATCACAACATAGTCTCTTACTTAATATACCGCAACATAGGACATCACATCACTCCATGTCATATACCATCTCCAATTCTCGCAACTGGAATTCCCTACCACAAGAAATAAGGGGCTGCCGGACTTGGCATATTTTAAAAGAAATCTAAAATTTATATTTGCTCTAAACTCGACTTCATTATTATCCAGTGTAAGATATATATATATTAATTGGTGTTTCCCGTATAATGTATCATATTTATATTATTATTATTATTATTATATTATTATTATTATTATTATTATTATTATCGTATCATTATTGTTATTACCTATAAAATGTTGTTTGCACATGACATTTACATTGCTACATTATTGTATCTTTAACTGTTTATAATTAGTATAGTGTATATCTATATTTGTCGAATATTTATTTGTATTTGTGCTGGTTGAGTGGAAGAGAGGGCCTTATGGCCTTTAACTCTGCCAGAATAAATAAAGTATTATTATTATTATTGTTATTATTATTATTATTATTATTATTATTATTATTATTATTATTATTATTATTATTATTATTATAAAGGCGATTTATTCAAATCAAGTTGAGAATTTGACAGTTTATTACTACTTTTCAATTTATCTATTTCTACAGCCTCCAAAATATCCAACTTTTTATCCTTACCACAAACATGTAAAATTTCAAAATTTGGATCGAAACAATGATTAAATTGGAACAGGTGGTTAGTATATTTTGAATATTCTAAATATCTGTTTTATGCTCTCATGTGTTCCTTTATCCGAGAGATAAAAGTCTACCAGTTCGTCCCATTTAGACATTGTTACATGTGCCTAACTTCAATTTATATACACCTGATAATTTTAATTTTTTTATTTTGGTTTTATTGTTTTTTATTATATTTTGTAAAGTTTTATTAGTCTTAAATGCCACAATAATGTTGAACTTTTTAAAGTGTTTAGATATTTTATTTGAAAGTGGGTCTACGTATATATTTCTTTGTTTTCTTTGTGTTTTTGTAATGAATTTTCTTAATTAAATATTCTATAATATTAGGGTCGTAGTTATTATTAATAGCTAACTGTTTAATAATATTCAATTCATTATTATATTCCAAGGGTGGAAGAGGGATATTTAAAAGTCTATTAATGTAACTATTAAATTCTCCATCATATGAAGAGAAGAACTATGGATAGTGGTATCAGTATGAGATGTTTTGTGAAAGATACCAAACTCAAACTTATTATCAATGTATTTTATTGATACATCCAATTTATCTATTATTTGTTACTAATTCCATTGTGAAATTAACACTTTTGTGAATGTTATTAATAACATTTAAAAAGGAATTCTATTGTTATTTAGTACCTATGAAGCCTGCTATGACATCATCTACATAATGATACCAAAATAGAACATTTTTAGCTAATACATTCTTATGTATGGTTTGTTGTAAGTCATCCATAAAAATCTCTGCCCATAATCAAACCATCTTTAGCTATGTACAATTTGTTATTAAATTCAAAATATTTTTGATGTAAGCATGATTTAAGAATGTGTAATATTTCTTCAACTACAAAACCATTCACTTTATTAGTTAGTAACAATCTATTAATAACCTCTATTACATCAATAGAGGTATACTGGGAAACAGATCCTTTACATCAAAAGAAACTAAAATTAATATATTAGGCAAATCAGTGTTCTGTATATTGTCAATTAATTCAATAGAGGTTTTTATACTGTAAATAGGATTGAACTTAGTATTAGATGAAATTATATTTATTAGCTTTTTAGAAATTTTGTATGATGGAGAACTTATGAATACTAGTTTAATAGGATAATTTTCCTATTGTAATTTAACTTGGGAGTACTGTGTGGGTGGTTGGGGATTCATTTGTATTATAGAGTATTCAAAAAAGTTATTAACAATTATATTATTTTTATAAATATTTATAATTTCTTTTTGATATTTCTCTGTTGGTTCTTTATCAATAATTTGAAAATTATTTGAATTTAGAAAATATATAGTTTTAGAGGTATTATCATCCTTATTTAAAGCTATTAAAGTTTGTCCTTTTTCTGCTCGTGTAATAACAACATCATCATTTAAAGTTTTTTTTTTATATATTTAGCTATCTGATTATAGAATATTTACCTTGGTATTGTTTTCGTACCATTCTTGATAATTTTTGTGTCAGCATATTTTTCTGATTCAACATCAACTAGCTCAGATAATGTATTATTATCGTTTAAAATCAATTCACATTCCATATCTAAATTTTGTAGTAAAATATTACTATTGTCAACATTAAAATTAAATTTAAAACCTTTATTTAACAAATTATCTGCTCGTGCAATAACAATATCATCATTTAAAATTTTCATTATTAGTAAAATTAGTGTCAGAAACATTAATTTTTATACATTATATGAGTACTGTATGTTTACTTTTCGTGTTATTACTATAACATTATCTTATTGTTCTCTCTTTAATCCCTTCCTTATAGATAATTTTAGGCATACATGTTCCATGCCGCACGGGCCTTACAGTGACAGACCTTTAGGGAATGAGTATTTAAATATTGAGCACATGCATAGACCTACTATTTGACCACACAAGGATAAGGAGATGCCGCGTTGATGAGGGATCAGCACAATTCTAGGGCCATTTCTTAGAGAACGTGAATATTTACGACAAGACTCTACAAAATTTACATAATATAATTTGTGCTTTAACTCTGTTTGTACAAGATATAAATAAATATATTTTGTGCAATATTTGTTATTGATAGTCAAAAAACTTTAATAAATACCTTACGCATTTTTAAGCTTAATATAAATGACTATTAACTTATAAATAGTAGTTATAACACTCCACTCTATCTTCGTGACCAGTGTAGGTATATCTTGACTTCAACTGTTGGGAAATTGCTATTAGAAATATTTAAATAAGCGTTAATATATTACGTATTATAAATAATACGTATGGAGAGTAAAACAGATATTAAGAAACAGCGGGCAGCCGAGAAGGATTTTATATGATGATGACGTAGAAAAACAAGATTAAATAAAACACTAAAATATAGATAGGTCAAGCTATGAGAGGAGAATTATTTGATGAAATAGAGAAGCGACAGTTAAAGTGGTATAGACACTCAGTTAGGATGGACAACACAAGATGACAAAAAAATCTTAGAATGGAAATCACTACGGAGAAACAGACTGGGATGACTTAAGCACAGTTGGAAGAGAGATATCAAGCAAGCCATGAGAAAAAGGGGATTTGAAGGAAAGGACTGATTAGACAGAAGGAAATGGAAGTTAGGAGTAGAGAAACAATACCATTTGTAACAATATTTAATATAATAATAGTAATATTAATAATAATTATAGTAATAGTAATCATGATAATAGTAACAGTTATCATAATAGTAATAATAATAATAATAATAATAATAATAATAATAATAATAATAATAATAATATTACCAATAGTAAATAATAGTTTTAAAGAACTAAACCAACACGTTTTATTAGAAAACCGAACTAAAAAAAGTAAAAATAATTTTAATTTCCAACACGCTTGGGATAAAATTAAATTGGTCAGCATAAAATTATCTCCAACACATATAAAATAAAAGTAGTTATCAACAAAAATTAAATAATTTTACCATCAAAAGCGTGGGTGCTCTATAACAATTAATATATTTGATAATAAACAGATATTTGTAAAAGTAAAGTCTCTAACAAGAAAGTGTAAAATCATAAAAAGCACCCCACGTTTTTGATGGTAAAATTATTTTCTTTTTTTTATAACTCTAGTTTTATTTTATATGTGTTGGAGATGATTTTTTGCTGACCATTTTAATTTTATCCCAAGCGTGTTGGAAATTAAAATTATTTCTCATTTTTTAGTTCGGTTTTCTAATAATGCGTGTTGATTTAGTTTTTTAAAACTATTATTAATTTTTCATTTTCTAGTTTTAATATTTTACAGAATAAGATAAAAATGTAAATATCTTTAAATTCGATACTATCGTAGCATGAGCTAAAAGTATTACTTACTTACTCACTGGCACTATCGAACCCGTAGGTTCATGGCCGCGCGGACATAAGCTCTCCATACATCCCTATCCTGAGCCAATGCTTTCCAATCATTCCCTGTATAATCTACTTCCCTCAAATCATAGTTAATGTTGTTCTCCCACCTCATTCTTGGTCTACCAACTGGGCGTTTTCCCTCTGGCTTTCCTACAAGAAGTTTCCATGCACATCTTTCATTCCCCATACGCGCAAAATGTCCTGCCCATCGCAGTCTACGAGACTTAACTGGTCTTATTTTATCTGGCTTCCTATAAAGACCATGTAGTTCATTGTTAGGTAGTCTTCTCCATTCACCTGTCTGTTCATCTCTCTTTGGTCCAAAAATTTTCCTAAGAACTTTATTCTCAAATACTCGTAATCTCCTTTCCTCCCTTAAAGTAAGAGTCCATGTTTCGCACCCATATAATATAACTGGCAGAATAATAGTTTTATATATTTTGAGCTTAACGTTTTTTGAAAGGAGTGGGGACATCAAAAGTCTCTGCAATGCATAATAGCATGCATTTCCATAATTGAGCCTATATTTAATTTCTTTGTGCATCTCATTCTTATTTGTGATTATTGTTCCTAGGTATTTGAATTCAGCCAATTCCTCAAAATATCCCTCATTTGCATTAGCTGTCCATTTCCATTATATACTGAATTTCTACGTGTGACCAAATATTTAGTTTTACTGATATTTACTTCCAGTCCTAATTTCTTAGTGTTACTCAATAGTGTGTGCGTGTTGACCTTTAGTATCTCCTCGCTATCGGCCAGTAGTACTACATCATCAGCATAAACTAACAGCTTATTAATACCATTCAGTTGTAAACCTTCCTCATTCTCTAAAGATTTAATGGCATGCTCTAGTACAAAATTAAATAGTAGAGGAGATAGTGCATCTCCTTGTTTCAACCCATTCTGGATTTCAAAAGTGTCTGAAAACTGTTTGCCTACACGCACCCTACTCTTTGAGCCATTTAGACACATTCGTATAAGTCTAACTAACTTTTTAGTAATTCCGAACTCCAGCAGGATACTATATAACTTCTCCCTCTTAATTATATCATATGCTTTTTGAAGTCTACATATAGTTGATGTACAGTAACATTATATTCCCATTTCTTTTCTAAAATCTGTCTTATACTAAAACTCTGATCTGTTGTAGACCTGTTTCTTCTAAATGCACATTGATGATCTCCTAGAATGTCATAAATATAGGGAGTAAGTCTGCTTACTAGCTAAAAAGTATTACTCTTCTAAAAAAAAATCCTCCCAGCCGGATTTGAACCAGCGACCTATGGATTACTGAAATTATATGTACTAGTAGTAGGACTTTATTAGACAAAAAGTAAGATATTTACAATATTATTTACAAATATGGGTCGCACGGGCAGTAAGCCGTACGTGCTGTTGACAGTCCGTTACAATAAAATAATAATTTGTAGTAGTGTGAAGAAAAAAAAAATAAAAAAACAATAACATTACAATTACATAAAGAAAACGCAATAATATTACAATTAAATAATAACACAATAGCATTATACACTAAAAAAACCATAACATTACAATTACATAAAGAAAACACAGTAATATTACAATTAAATATTAACACAATAGCATTATACATTAATTAATTTATATATAATTATTAAGAATTAATGTTATTGCATTTTGATAACATATATTTATACATGAATGAGAGTTGTTCTTATTTTCCGCGTTTTGTCCAGAAATTTACCCAAGTTTATCCAATTTTCTGGATTTACCAATAACTCGTAGCATGCCAATCTTTCCCGATTTGAATTTAGAAATCTTTCCGGTAATAACTGACGTCTCCAATATTCTAAATCATTACATTTTCCTAATATATGTATCTCATCTTCAAATTTCTCGCACATTGGACATATTCGCATATCGTGATCGTCGCTAATTTTTAGAAATTTCCATGCCCCTAGCCTAAACCAAGCAAGCCCTGATCTCTCTTTAAATCCTAGGTTGAGTATATACGATTATTCTCCGCAGACGTGTTTTAGGTCTCTTTGTAAACACAGTGAGCGTTTTCCTGTACATTCGGCGAAAGGATCTTGTTGGTTTATATCTAAGTACCTCCTCCTTATTTTTCTCCACACGTTTTTGCGACTTTCAGTCCCTTTTTCCCATATCCAGCCCATCCCGATCTTTTGGAGTTCTCTACTAACCTCGTCTGCCCAAAATTTAACATCTATGTTTTTTTAATTTTGTGGTCGTAACAAATTGCTCTAAGCATTGTTTGTTCACCTTGGATTACTCGCAACCAGTATTTGAGTACACGAATTTTACAGCTAATGTCGTCATGCAATGACCCAAATTCATATAGAATTCCACAGTTAGAAACGGCCTTACTAAGTCCTGTAATATATTTTAGAAAATGCGTATATACCTTATATAGTATTTCCGTTCTTTGGAAACCCCAAATCTCACTACCATAGGCACTCGACCCAGAATACCGAGTACACTGTTAAGTTGTCCCCTCCCTTTAAATAATGCTATATCAATATGTGTTTTCCACTTCCCGTTCATTTTCAACGTCCTACCAAGATATTCAAAATTTTTCACGTTTTGAAGTACTTGATCTTTGTATTTCCATTCCTCTGCTCTACCATTAACCGTCCCATTATTAAAGTTCATTGTTTTTGTCTTACTAACATTTACAGTCAATCCCCAATTCCTACAGTACACCTCTTTGCAATCCCTTGATTGTCTTGGAACAGATAATTAAAGCATCTGCATACAATAGAACTGGGATTTTAACATTTCCTATCTCCGGAGCCTCAATTTCTCCTTCTAGCATTACGTCTACAATATCATCAACGAATAGATTAAATAGCATTGGTGGTAAAATGCAACCTTGTCTCACTCCCCGATTGACTTCACTGCTCTCTGTAATGTGCCCTTGGTATACTTTTGTACAAAATTTAACATTTTTATAAATGGACATTAAGGCATGTATCATTTTATGAGACAATCCTTTCCGATTTAATTTTTCCCAATGTGCGCTTCGGTCCACAGTATCAAATGCCATCATAAATCAATGAATGCACAAAATAATTTACCCCCCTTCAGTTTCAGATTGTCATCAATTAATGTTCTCAGAACAAATACATTGTCCACCGTGGAGTACCCTTCTCTAAAACCTGCCTTATATTTTGAGAGCCTATAGTTCTCTTTAGCCCATTGTCTTATTCGTTCGTAAAGTACTTAACATATTTTTCCGAACACTGGCAAGAGACAAATTCCCCTGTAACTTTCAGGTACCTGTGTCCCACCTTTTCCATTGTATAGTGGTTGGAAGACACCTGTAGCCCAGACTTCCGGATAATCTCCTCCATTAAAAAGTTTGTTTAACGCAGTTTTCAAAACGTCTAATAATTTATTGGGGTGATATCACATTTTTTCAAGAATTCCCCTGGTATTGGCCATCAATTCCAGGTTCTTTACCCATTCTTTAAAAAACATTTAATGGAAGACACCACTTCATTTTTCGAATTATCCTGGTCCAGTAATTGAATATGAATTGGGTCAGGAATCTCAACTATATTTCCTTGATTATATCTTAACCTCTCATTTCCCAGCACCCTATCAAAGTAACTTTTCCATTCCCCGGCGTTATCTTGTCCGATTTATGGACTTTACTTTGAGTTCCCTTATCGCTTTCCATATGTCCGCAACGTTCCCACTTTCAGTCGCGACTCTCATTTCTTCGGATTTCTTATTTTGCCATGCTAGTTTTGTTTCTCCCAGTAATTCTTTATATTCCTTTCGCTCTTGCGCATACTTTTTTTCTGTTTTCATCAGTGCTTTCTTTTCTAAACATTAAAAGACTACTTTCGACAAACTTCTTCTTCTTTCTACATGCATTATTGTACTACCCTTTGTCCTTCTGGTTTATTGCGCATTTAACCTTGAATTTTTCCCCTGCTTTTTAAATAATTCTGTCAAAGTTTTAATAATTTCCTAACCGCTAAGATCATTCAATTGCAGATCCTGTATTAGCGTTTCCAAATACCTGATAAATTCTTCTCTCCGGTCCTCGATCCATCTGAAACGTGTAATTGGCCTCAATATTGTTGCCACCTCATCATTAACTCTCTCACTAATACCTTTCATATTTAAAATAAGTTTGTTTGGGAAGTGGTGTGATTCGATTCTGGAAACTATTATAAATTACTTAGGGCTGGAATCATGTCTTGTGTGCAATTGAATAATTGATTACGCTATCTCCATTTTTATTAATAAATGCCAGTTCTCCATTTTTATCTTCCCCATATTTCCCATTCAGAATTTCAAGTTCAAATGCATCGCAAAAAGCTAACAATTGGTTTCCTTCTGAATTTATAATCTTATCTTTGATTCTCCTACCCTCACCTCGTGTTTCATTATCATCTGATTTTATAGTGATATTTTCCTCCCAATCAACAGTTAAGGTCCCCTAAAATTATTATTCCCGCTTCCGGAAACCTTTCTTTTATTTCTGCCAACGAGTCAGACAATTCAACGAAATATTTGGATTGGCATACCTGGAATTTAGTGGTTGGCGGTAAATAGACAACAGACATATTTATGCTCTTCCTGCATGGTAATATATACAAATGACCTCTTTTAAATCAATATTTACCTTTTTAATATATGGGTCTAAGTAGCTTTGATTAAAATGGCAACACCCACCTGGATATCTCCCTCTTCTTCCCTCTGGATTCACTGCCCTGAAATACCTTTATTTTACATTGATTTACGAATTCATTAGCTTTTAACCATGTTTTCACCTAGAGCTAATATATCAAAAGTCTCAATAAACTCTACACATCTGTCCATTGAAAGTTTTTGTTTTAACCCTTCTATGTTCCGTTTAACGACTGTCAGAATATCCTATTGTGTTCCCCTGTCCTTAGTCTTACCTGTATTTTTCGAAATTCCCCCTCTCAATAATTCTCTTTCTGCGGTGTAAATTCAGCAGTCGTCTTTATTTTTCTTTTCCTCCTCGTTTGCGTTCTTGTTTCGCCGGTCGTTCACCTCTTAGAGGTGGGGTATTCTTTTTGGCGGTCGGCCGTTTTTGCTGAAAGTTTGCTGTATCCCTCGAGTTAGTATCGTAGTACTCTCTCTCTCTCTCTCTTTTTGTCGTTAGATTTTTCCCTCTCTGCCACCAATGTTACCGCTTACCAACTCAGTGTTCAACGATTGACTAAAAGTCGACAAGTCAGCAACCTATTATACCAGTTTTAATTTTTTTAATTTTCTGATCATTCTGGCCATGATTTTAGAAACAAAATATGAAATTATTGTAGTCACGGTACCGTTACAAGTATACACAGATTCAATATATCCAATGTTTCTAGTGGGGAGATGTGTTAGATTCGTACATATATACAGACACTTTTTTTGATTTCTGTGATTCTGGCCAGGATTAAAAAATTAATATGAAATTATTGTATTGTCACGGGTCTTTTACAAGTATACAAAGTTTCAAGTCGATCAATTATTTTGAGTCGGTGAAATCGCGTTGAAAGATTCTGTTACATAGATAGGTAGATAGATAGATAGATAGGTAGATAGAAGATAGCTAGATAGATAGATGATAGATAGATAGATAGATAGATAGATAGATAGAAGATATATAGGATAGATAGAAGATTAGATAGATAGATAGATAGATAGATAGATATAGATAGAATAAGATAGATAGAAGATGAAAGATAGAAAGATAGTAGATAGATAGATAGATAGATAGATAGCTAGATAGATAGATAGATGATGATAGATAGAAGATAGATAGATAGATAGATAGATAGATAGATAGATAGCTCGTAGATAGATAGATAGATAGATAGATCGATAGATAGAGATAGGTAGATAGAGAGATAGAAGATAGATAGATAGATAGATAGCTGATAGATAGATAGATAGATAGATCGATAGAAGATAGATAGATAGATGATAGATAGATAGATAGATGATAGTAGATAGATAGATAGGCAGATAGTCGATAGATAGATAGAGAGATAGATGATCGATAGATAGATAGAGATAGATAGATAGATAGATAGATAGAAGATAGGATAGATAGAAGATAGATGAGATAGAAGATAGATAGATAGATGGATAATAGGATAGCGAGATGATAGATAGATAAGATAGATAGATAGTAGATAGATAGATATGATAGATAGAAACCGATAGAGGATAGATAGATATGTACTATAGATGGAGAGATAGATAGATAGATAGATGATAGATAGATAGTAGCAAGGATAGATAGATAGATGAGATGATTAGATAGATGAGAGATAGATAGATAGAAGATAGATAGATAGATAGATAGATAGATAGGATAGATAGTAGAGAGATAGGAGGATAGCTAGATAGATAGATAGATAGATAGATAGA
>JASPKZ010006465.1:0-110055 GCA_030220185.1 Diploptera punctata
TTGTTTCGTGGCGTTCTTTGGGATCTTCGCCTCATGCGTTTGTCTTTTTACGTAGAAGCGTTAATTCCGTTGTCCCCAAGGGACAATCACCTTTCCCTTTTTTTACATAATTCTTTGGTCGGAATGCCCATCTCTTGCTATTTGAATGCTGAAAAAGCAATCTTCTATGACCTCATCAGTGTGGTTTTTTTTTCTTAAGTTTCTATCTCTGTTATTCTTTTTCAACAATTATAGTATCTTTTTTTTGTACAACTAAACGTGGCTCTGATCGTCTCCATCAGGCTTCATCAAATTTGTGGAAGTTTTTCTCTTTCTTTCTTTTATTATGTATCGTTGGATAATTTATTCTGTCCCCAGGTGTTCTGTATTCATTATTATCTGCTATTTTGAAAGAGATGAGTTTGTGGTCAGCGGCAACTTTCCTCCTCTCCGCTGGTCCACTCAATAACAGATTGAAAGAGATTAGAAGTGCGAGATTGTTAAGTCAACTCGACTGCTAGCCTCTACATAGTCCTCAAAATGTGGGATTCCATTATCTTCGTTAATTATTATTAAGTTCCCTGGTAGTTATAAATTCTTTAAAGTTTTTATCCTCGTTGGTTTGTTTTAATTGTCGAACCACGTGATGCTCCTAGCATTTGTGTCACTGCGATTAATACTCCAAAGTCCTTTGCGTGATGTATATAGTTTTCAATATGTTGTATATCTCTTTCCTATGTCTCTTTCGATATCGAAAAGTATAAACTCGCAGCGTAAAATTTTTTGTTGCTGGTAATGATTTTCTACTACAACACAGTCCATGTTCTCGTAAGCTGATTAATAGCTATTGTATCCATTTTGTTATTATTAAGTTATTATTGCAAGTACGTTTTTCTCCCGTTCACCCCTGTAAATGTTACAAAAACGTCTTGGGGGAGACCTGCCAGTTGATTATTAATAATATACGGTTCCTGCATAAATATTAAGTCTGTGTTTTTGTTCGTCTTATAATAATTTTCACTAAATTGTTGGTTGCCATTCCCTATAATGTTGCATGTTAAGTTGGAGACATCTTAATGAATGAGACTGGTTATTATTCGCAACCTATATTATGACTTGTAACCATATTAATAATCTGTGTTAAGAATATACTTATTTAACATTGCCTTATAAATATTACATTCTTTATCAAGTGAAGAGTGATTCTCATTTACCAGTGCCGTTTTATTGATATTTATTGTGATTAACACAATTTAATACATTTATATTCTTCTTTTCTTACTGTACATTCTCTAATGTGATGATTACCTGTGCAGAGTGGACATGTTTGATCGCCTCTACACTCTTGGGCGCCGATGGTTATAACTTACTGCACTTAAAAACATCTGCTTTATTTTAAATGTAATCATCTAAGTTGCACATGTTCGCAACCCAATTTGATTTTTGGTACCTATTAGTATGTCCTTCCTTACTACTGACTTTATTTCTATGACCCAAGTTTATGGTTGCCTTTCTATCTTTAAAGACAAATTTTGGCTGAAAAGTCGTCTTCCTTTATATTCAATTCTGTGTTTTGATCACATATTGCTTGCTTCATTTGATTCAATTTCCATTTCCTGTGGAACATTTATATATTATCATTTTAAGGGTTTCTTCTCAATTTGCATTTCATTAGCTTCTATTTCTTCTGCGCCACATTTTTCATTGATGCTGGCAGCATATCTTTTCTGCGTCAGATTTGGTGTTAGACTCCATTATATATTTTCCCATGTGTAAGGGATTTTAAAAGTGCATACACCAGCCTTAATCTCAGTTGGGTTAACTTTCTGTTTTATAAATGATTTTTTCATATTAATCTGTACTGTCATTCTTCTTAGACTTTACAATTACTTTGAAAGTTCTCGTTTGCTTATTGCTTTGGGGAATGTGTTCATCACAATTTCGGAATATTTCTTTTTTTCCCTCGGAAGATGTCGCAGTAGCGTTGTTTTGTACTTCTAATTAATTTTTGTGTTTAAAATCAGCAATTTTTCTTTTCTTGTACTAAAGTCTCCTTTGCCATAGAATTGAAAATATCCCTTAGCTTAGTCACAGTATCTACGTATTTTCTCTTTTAGGTCCTTTCTCATCTTTCCACTTTCCTCCGTTACTTCTGTTTGTAGGGTCTCAAGGCACTGCTCGAAAGAGCCCCCCTTGATCGCCCATCCATAACGATACAATTTGTAAATTAATGTTTTACAATCTTGATTGGTATAACACAAATTGAGAAACAAAAGAACGTTATATGGGTTTGCTAAGCAAAATAAACAAGTCCAACGAATTATATTAAAAATTGAACTTTACTATGAACTATTATCACATTTGAAGAACTACTAATATTCGTATATAGTTAAATATTAAACACTTCACACAACACCAATAATTTACACAGTAATATCACAAGAAACTATAAATAGAATGAAGAAATACAGGAGCATATAATCCACGCATAGACATCAGCCATGGCCTTCCTCATTATTCATTATCATTATTATAATTATTCAAATATTATCATAATATTATCATCATTATCATTATTATCATTATTCAAATATTATCATAATATTATCATCATTATCATTATTATTATTCAAATATTATCATAATATTATCATCATTATCATTATTATCATTATTTCAAATATTATCAATAATATTATCATCATTATCATTATTAGCATTATTCAATATATTAACATAAATATTAATCATCATTATCATTATTATCAATTATTCAAATATTATCAATAATATTATCATTATTATCATTATTCAAATATCATAATATTATCATCATTCTCATTATTATCATTATTCAAATATTATCATAATATTATCATCATTATCATTATTCAAATATTATCATAATATTATCATCATCATCATTATTATCATTATTCAAATATTATCATAATATTATCATCATCATCATTATTATCATTATTCAAATATTATCATAATATTATCATCATCACCATTTTTTTCATTTATTTTTTTTTCAGCATGCCCCATTACCGTAGTAATATTACATGCATAACCTAACAAACATAAAATCAGATAACATAACATTACATAACATCACATATTTGGTTTTTGTTTACATGTTTTTTTTTTATCTTCGTCACTTGTTAATCACTCATTTTCGTACACTATTGTTTTTATATATTTTTTGAAATGTCTTAAATATTTGTGTATTACGTCTTTCTCCGTCACAGGCCATGTTCCTCCTTCTTTGCTGATTTCTTCTTTCAACTTATTTCTAGAATGCTGCTGCAATTCACAATTATAAAGGAGATGTTATACATTTTGAATTGCTTTTCTACATGGACAGGTTGCGTTGTGTTAATATTCCAATGCGATAAAGATGTGATTTATTTTTTTCCATGACCAGTTACCATTTCAGAAAATTCTGGAGTTATTTCACATTTAAGTTTTAATCTGTCTCTGACTGATGGGAAGAACTTCTTACATGTGGCTCCTTTATCTGCGTTTTCCCATTCGTTCTGCCATTTAATGGTTCCTTCTTCTTTTACTTGGGCAACTATTGATGATTTAGGTATTTTTGTATATTCTACGGTTACGCTGGTTTCTGTTGCAGCTTGTTTTGCCAATTGATCTGCCATTTCATTCATCACCATTATTATCATTATTCAAATGTTATCATAATATTATCATCATCATCATCATTATTATCATTATTCAAATGTTATCATAATATTATCATCATCATCATTATTATCATTATTCAAATATTATCATAATATTATCATCATATCATTATTAGTCATTATTCAAATATTATCATAATATTATCATCATCATATCATTATTATCATTATTCAAATATTATCATAATATTATCATCATTATTCAAATAATTATCATAATATATTATCATCATTATTCAAATATTATCATAATATTATCATCATATTATTCAAATATTATCATAATATTATCATCATTATTCAAATATTATCATAATATTATCATCATTATTCAAATATTATCATAATATTATCATCATCATTCAAATATTAATCATAATATTATCATCATCATTCAAATATTATCATAATATCATCATCATCATTCAAATATTATCATAATATTATCATCAATCATTCAAATATTATCATAATATTATCAATCATTCAAATATTATCCATAATATTATCATCATCATTCAAATATTATAATATTATCATCATCATTCAAATATTATCATATTATCATCATCATTCAAATATTATCATAATATTATCATCATCATTCAAATATTATCATAATATTATCATCATCATTCAAATATTATAATATTATCATCATCATTCAAATATTATCATAATATTATCATCATCATTCAAATATTATCATAATATTATCATCATCATTCAAATATTATCATAATATTATCATCACCATTCAAATATTATCATAATATTATCATCACCATTCAAATATTATCATAATATTATCATAATTATCATCATTCAAATATTATCATAATATTATTATCATTATCATCATCATTCAAATATTATCATAATATTATCATCATTATCATCATCATTCAAATATTATCATAATATTATCATCATTATCATCATCAATCAAATATTATCATAATATTATCATCATTATCATCATCATTCAAATATTATCATAATATTATCATCATTATCATCATCATTCAAATATTATCATAATATAATATAATATTATTTTTGTTAGGGTCCAACTTTCACAGCCATAGATGGCAACAGGTCTCAAAGTTTTATTTTTGTTTGAAGACTTATATATCGATTACTGAGTTGCTTTTTTAAGTCCAAAAAATCCCTTGCTGGCTAACATTAGTTTATGAATGATTTCTTTATCAATCACATTTTCATTCGTTATCATAGAACCCAAGTATTTAAATTCCGTCACTTTCTCAAACTTATAATTTCCATCTGCAAAACAGGCACCATTGCTTGGACTGCGTGTTATTTCCATATATTTTGTCTTGCTTTCATTCACTTTTAGGCCTATATTTTGCGCTGCACTTTCCAATTTTAAAAAGCTTTCTCTAACTGCATTAGATGTTCTTCCAATTATGTCTATCATCAGCGTATGCTAATAATTGTGCTGATTTATAAAATATTGTTCATCTAGTATCAATGTTTACATCCCGGAGTTTTACTTGGTTAAACAAATTTAAAATGAGGATGTAAGAAAATAATTAAAGGTAATGTAACAAGAGAAAAGGATTCATCATTATAGAGATCAATGGAATGAACACCTAGAAAGAATAAGCTACAGTCGTATTCCTACAAGAATTATTGATTATGAAACTGAAGAAAGGAGATATTTGGGAACACCACGGAAACGATGGTTGGACTAATATGTCAAGCCTGAATAGGTTTAATAGCCTAATCTCCGATTCAAGAACCTCAACCATGTCACCATCATCCTCATCATCCCCATCACCTCCATCATCTCCATCCCCACCATCCTCCTCATCTCGATCTCCACCTCCATCATATCCACCATCATCGCCACCATCTCCATCTTCCTCACCATTACCTCCATCATCAACACCATCATCTCCATCATCTTCTCCATCGCCGCCCTCATTCCCACCATCCACATCGCCTCCATCATCTCCAAGATGGTCATCATCATATCCATCATCTTCTCCATCATCCGCATCTCCAACGTCACCATGATCGCAATCACCTCCATCACCTCCATCATCATGAATATTATTATTATCATTATTATTATGATTATTATTAATAATAATATTATCATCATTATCATTAATATTATCATCATTATCATTAATATTATCATCATTATCGTTATTATGATTATCATTATCGTTATTATGATTATCATTATCGTTATTATGATTATCATTATCGTTATTATGATTATCATTATCGTTATTATGATTATCATTATCGTTATTATGATTATCATTATCGTTATTATGATTATCATTATCGTTATTATGATTATCATTATCGTTATGATTATCTATTATCGTTACATTATGATTATCATTATCGTTATTATGATTATCATTATCGTTTATCATGATTATCATTATCGTTATTATGATTATCATTATCGTTATTATGATTATCATTATCGTTATCATTATGATTATCATTATCGTAATCATTATGATTATCATTATCGATTATCATAATGATTATCATTATCGTTATTATGATTATCATTATCGTTATTATGATTATCATTATCGTTATTATGATTATCATTATCGTTATTATGATTATCATTATCGTTATTATGATTATCATTATCGTTATTATGATTATCATTATCGTTATTATGATTATCATTATCATCATTATCATTATTATTATTATTATGATTATCATAATCATTATCATTATCCCAGTTATCAGTAGTATTATAAGTATTATGACTGTATCATGAAGCATTACTCATTATCATGATTATCATTATCATTAATCCTTATCATGATTTATCATTATCATTATCATTCTAGTCGTTATCACCCTCATTGCCATTATCATGATTATCATTATCAATTATCATTATCATGATTCATCATCTATCGATATCATTATCAATGATTATCATAATCATTATCATTATCATGATTATCATAATCATTATGATTACACTGGTCAACAGTGATTTTGTTACATAAAAGATTTTGGGTGATTATGTATTTTCATCTGCTGATTCCAAAAATGAAGTCAGAAATTTTCCATCACCCACCATTTTTTTGTAATTTTGAAAATATTTTCCTATTTATTAGAATTTTTGGTATCTAACATGATGATTAGAAGGATTATTTTACATTTATATTTAATTTCATTGTGCCAACAATGGACTTATGTTTTGCGATTGTTGTCTTGAATTCATAACTTACAACAATGACATTCTCCTACAAAATTGTGATTGTATGTTTTAAGTTCGCAGTTGAATAGAAGCTTTCTTAAAAGAAAGAAGCTAATTCTGTGCTCACTTTCGTAGTCAAGTGAATTGTGATAGAAGTGTATTGTAAAGACTAAGTAGTGTATTGTAAAGAGAAGAGTAAAATTGTATTTGTATAAGAAATATGTCTCGAAAGTGTGTTAACGATAGAAACAACTTCTGTTTCGTGTGTGGTGAGCTCACTTTCAAAGCGCAGAAGCGAAAGTTTACTCCTCTAATAAGAAGAGCTTATCACTGTTATTTTAACAACAAAATAGACCAGAACAAGATATGGGCCCCGGAAATCTGTTGTACCAAATGTGTAACACTATTAACTGGCTGGTTGAAAGGATCCCGTCATATGCCTTTCGCAGTCCCAATGATATGGGGCGAACCTAAGGATCATTAAATGATCCTTAGGTTCGCTCCATATCATTGGGACTGCGAAAGGCAAATTTTGACATACTGCTACTTCTGCTTGACAAATATATCTGGAATAACTTCCAAGTCAAGACACACCGTTAAATATCCAATGTTAGATTCAGCAATTCGACCGGTACTTCATGGGCCAGGTTTACCCATACCAATTCCACCAGATCACATAACAATGATTGAAGAACTTTCTGATGTTCAGGATTTACAGAATGATTCAGATTTTGCGGAACATGATGCTATAAATGAAACTCACTTTCACAGGAGGATTTAAATGATTTGGTTCGGGATCTTGGTTTAAGTAAAAGCAAGGCAGAATTACTTGCTTCAAGATTGAAAGGATGGAACGAGGATATATACCCATCAATAGGAACCTCAAACTCGATGCTATTCTTTTTGCAGACGATTTAGCTCTTCTGGCACTTTCCGAAAATGATTTGCAACGATCAATTTATAATTTACAAAAAATAGGTGCCAAATTTAATATGGAAATATCAATTAACAAAACTAAAATTATGGCATTCATGGGAAGACCCCATACAAAGTAAAATCTGTCTCCAGAATAAAATTTTAGAGAGATCTAATCAATTTAAATATCTTGGATATTATCTCTCTATCTGAGATGAAAAGGATATCCCTGAAAAAGTTACTAGTTATAATAAAAGTTTAGGAATTATTAATCAAGTTATGAAACCATCCCTTGTACAAAAAAAAACACCAGATTACGTTTATACAACACTTTGGCTAGACCAGTGTTGACCTGTGGTAGTGAAGCATGGACACTAAAAAAACAACATGAAAGCAGAATAACGGCTTGTGAAATGAGATTCATGCGCAGAAAAGGTGGATACACCAGATGGGATCGGAAAAGGAACACCGATATCTTAAAAGAATTGAAGACTACGCCAATTTTGGAATATAGTAAACAGTACAAACTAAATTGGAAACACCATCTTGAAAGAATGAGTTTCAAATCGAATCCCCAAAGCTGGTTATAATTATATACCAAGAGGACGAAGATCACTGGGCCGTCCTATGAACCGTTGGAGGGAAAATTTTCCTATAGGATCGTAACAGGCTTGGTCTAATATTTGGAAGGAAGAAGAAGATATTATTATTATTGTATTATATTATTATTATTATTAATTATTATTATTGTATTATATTATTATTATTATTATTATTGTATTATATGATTATTATTATTTATTATTATTATTGTATTAAATTAGTATTTTATTATTATTAGTATATTATTATTGTATAATATTATTATTATTATTAGTATTGTATTATATTATTATTATTATTATTATTATTGTATTATATTATTATTATTATTATTTGTATTATATTTATTATTAGTAATATTATTTATTATTGTATTATATATTATTATTATTATTATTATTGTATTATATTAGTATTATTATTATTATATTATTATTGTATTATATTATTATTATTATTATTATTATTGTATTATATTATATTATTATTATTATTATTATTGTATTATATTATTATTATTATTATTATTATTGTATATATTATTATTATTATTATTATTATTATTATTGTATTATACTATTATTATTATTATTATTATTATTATTGTATTATATATTATTATTGTATTATTGTATTATATTATTATTATTGTATTATATTATTATTATTATTGTATTATTGTATTTATATTATATTATTATATTAGTATTATTATTATTGTATTATATTATTATTATTATTATTATTATTATTATTATTATTATTATTATTATTATTATTATTATTATTATTGTTGTTGTGTTAGTATTATTACCCATCAAGAGTAAAATGAAAATGTATAAAACTTATTTCAAAGCAGTTCAAACATATGCAGCTGAGACTTGAACAAATACAAAGAACAAATTGAGCAGAATCCAAGCTAAAGAAATTAAATTGTTACGTGAAATGGATCATAAAACAAGGAGAGATAGAATAAGGAATGACAAAATCAGGGAGATATTAAATGTAGAAAAATTAAAAACAGACATAGAAAAAATAGACTAAAGTGGTTTGGACATCTAAAAAGAATGGAAAAGGAAAGCCTACCACAAAGATTTTAAATCTCAAGATACAAGGAAACGACCACGAGGTAGACCACTAGGACGATGGATTAAACAAGTGAAGAAAAGTCTACAAGAGAGAGGAAGAACTGAGAGAAGGAAAGCATGGGAGGATAGAGATGGTTGGAGGCATATCTGGAATCGACCTTCCAAAAGGAGGACACGATAAGAGGATGATATTTTTTTTAATTTCAGGATTATTTACACAGGTATCCTCAACCAAAATATTTTTTTTCTTCCACACTTCCCGGCCTTGCGTGTCTGCTTCTGTCATATTTCTCTTCTTCATGCTGTCTTGGATTTCCTTTATTCACGTTGGCCTTGGTCTACCACGTTTCCCTTTTCCAGGAGGTATCCATTTCAATACTTCTTTGTTTGTTTCTGTGTCCCTTCTTCTCTTTATACATCCATACCATCTTAGCTGGATTTGTTCAATCTCTTGTACAATATCCTGTTCTACATTCATTATTTGTCTTATTGTATTATTTGTTATTGTATGTAATTTTGATATTCTTGCCGATCGTCTTAAAAAGTCCATTTCTGTGCCTAATAATTTATAGTATATCATAATATAATTAATTCCCTAGTAAAGCTGCAAGCATAGCATGAAAATGCTATGATTGCAGTGAAGGACCTGCCTTCGGGCAGAATTACTATGGATGGATATCATTATTGTCCACCGCTGTGGTCTCGAGGTAGCGTGCTGCCTTGCCACGCAGCGGGCCCGGGTTCGACCCCCGATCGAGGCAGTTTTTCTGGGTACGGTTTTTATCGGTGTTTTTCCTCACCTGTAAGACAAATATCAGGAAAACTTTCAAGGCCCAAACGGTCCCCGAAATCATATGGCCATCATCATCATCATCATCATTCTTATCATTATCCACATCATCCTTCACCGGTGTGGAAAGCAACGGGAAGCTACCACACCTACAATTCCCTAGTAAAGCTGCAAGCATAGCATGAAAATGCTATGATTGCAGTGAAAGACCTGCCTTCGGGCAGAATTGCTATGGATGGATGGATAATATTATCGTTATTATTATTATTATTATTAATTATTATTATTATTATTATTATTATTATTATTATTATTATTATTATCATCTTCTTCCTTCCTTCCAAGTATTAGGCCAAGGCCTGTTACGATCCTATAGAAAATTTTCCCTCCAGCGTTTCATAGGACGGCCCAGTGATCTTCGTCCTCTTGGTATATAATTATAAACAGCTTTGGGGATCCGATTTTTTTATTATTATTATTATTATTATTATTATTATTATTTTCTGGAGCTTCCTTCAGATTTCAGATTAGGCGATGCACCAATTACTTTTTTAACAAAATTTTGTGAAACTAAATCCGCCAAGACAATTTACGCGGTTATTTGTGATAAACCTGGTGTAGTTATTCTTTTTTGCATTGTGTTACGTCGTAATCTACAACTTTCACGAACAAACTTCCGTCTCCAAAAGACTAACAAAGTTTTTCTTTATACCACATAGATGCTCCTTTTACCCGAAACTTTGCGTTACTGTTATCTCATACAAAATATCGATATCCAACAGCGTTCATTGCTTCTTCCTTCTTAAAGCGCTGGATTAAACTCTCTGAAAATACATTACCATAAATTCTCAAACCTCAAATGTTTATCTTAAAAAAATCTAACTCCGATAAACTATTGGAAATCAAAGTCTCTCTATGACTAGCGATACAAAGTTTGTAGCAAACCCGTGCAGTTGAAGAACGGAATTCATAGCAGATACAGAGTGCGGCAGAAACAATGACTCATTTAAAATTTCCCGCCATTATTGGACCCTGCTTCCTAGAGTTGATATTGGTACCAATGCGTAGTGCAGTTCAAAGCAGTCAGTATGAATCGTTTGTCAAACTAACACCCTGCGTTTGGAAGAGAAACTTTTTCAAATGTGGTGACAGTGTCGTACGGACACGGCGTTTGTTCTGGCCACACTTTAACATTGATTGGAATGATCAAGTTCCGTCTCGGAAGTCGATTACGAGGTAATAATAATAGCTTTATTTTACCTGGCAGAGATAAGGCCTTAAGGCCTTGTCTACCACTCAACCGTGTTTTTAAAAAAGTAAAAAAAAATAGTCTTACATCTAAATTACAATATATATATATATATATATATAAAAGATTACAAGTTATGAATGCAATTCAATTAATATTTATAATGTATTTTGATTTACTCTAAATTTAACGAATTAAATATATAATATGTACAAGATATATAAAAAACGAGGAAAAGATTAATGGCATAGTATAAAATTAAATAAATAGAGAAAAATTAATTATTAGACAACAGGTAACTGTATAAGCGTGACTTAAAGGTGCCAAGTGTGCGGCAACCGCTGATATCTTGAGGAAGGAGATTCCAAGAACGGGCAGAGGCTACTGCAAAGGAAGTAGAATAGGAGGAAGTGCTATGAAGAAGAATTGTTACCAGACTGCTATCTTGTGACCTAGTGTCAATATTGTGGTAACAGGATAACTTCTCAAATCTGGACGCCAGGTAAGTAGGAATGAGGGAATTCAGAAGCTTGAAAAGTAGTGAGAGAGAGTGCAATTTACGTCTGTCAGTAAGACGGAGCCAAGAGAGGTTATTAAAGTGTTCGAAAATATGGTCATAACGGCAGATATTGAAAATAAATCGAACGCAAGCATTATGAACACGCTTCAGTCTCTGCGACAAGTCATAGTTCCAGCAAGTCATGGGTCCAGCATTCAGAGCAACTGCATCTTCAACAAACAATAAGCCACTTGGTAGGCCACGTACGGTTCGCACCCCAGAAAACATTGCAAGAGTAAGAGCTGCTTTGGCAATATCAACTGGCCACCCCGTTCGCCCGATTTATCGGCTTGCGATTTTTTTCTGTGGAGATTCCTAAAATACAAAGTGTATGCTAACAGGCCAACAACTCTTGAAGACTTGAAAAACAACATTTACGCCGAAATCGAGGCCATAACAGATGACAATCTTCTTAAGGTTATGGAGAATGTGCGTGTTCGTGCAGAAGATTACATCGCCAACAATGGTGGACACCTAAAGGACATAATTTACAAAACGTGACATGTGTAATTAATGGCAGGATGTGTTCTTTCGAACAATGTACACTAATAATGCGTAGTTGTATTTCTTCATGCCAAAATCTTGTCTTGTAAGCCCATGTTTCCCTTAACAGAGATTTAGGAGCTCTCTCCTCTTATAGGGATGAATGTGAACCATACTAATTTAGTTACACTTGTTTTCGTACAGATGTCATTTGAGTGGTCCGTGCTCAGCGTTCAGCCTCATACTGACATCTAGGAAACCAAGGTAGAACTAGGACGGGAAAATTCGGTAAATTTTGCTTAGAGGCCTTTTCATTCAGACTTAAGGATCTTTTACGAGCCTGAAAATCTTCAGACTCGGGACCCACGGCTTAAAGCCCCTTCCGGAAGACTTGCTCCTCGGATTTTTCCATCCTAAAAAAATCCATCGATCCCGGTCGGGTTTGAACCCGCGACCCTCGGAACCAGAGGCAAGGAGCATAACCACTAGTCCACCGCGGTCGAGTTCATGCCAAAATAGCATGCTTAATCTGGGTCATTGTTTGTGCCGCACCTGTTACTATAGAGTTACATATATACTATAAAAGGTGTAAATGTAGTAACTAATTCACTGGCACTATTGAACCCGTAGGTTAATGGCCGCGCGGACATAAGCTCTCCATATATCCCTACCCAGAGCTAATGTTTTCTGTATAATCTGTGGCGAGAAGTAATAGACTAAGTACTGAAACATAGATTAATAGTAATAGCTGGAAGGCGCACAAACGTGCACATGAGTCTATTACCAACATAGGAACCACAAACGAATGGTACGTACCTCTCTAAGGTGTAATGAATGACATGTGCATTTGGAGTGGGGGTGGTGACTTTATGGGAGGAGTCATTACTCTTATAAGGCAAGAATGCGTGTGAAAACTCTCTCACGCTCATACGTTCTACAAAAAACAAGTCCTACAGCAACCGTTCGCGACCTTTTGTAAAAGTGATATTAAAAACACGTGGACTTAAGTAAATTCATCAACTCCACTCCGAATTAGTGAGGTATAAAACATTGTAATTCTATAATTGTATATGCAAAATTATTCAATAAACTGAAGTAATAAGTTTATAATATAAGCAAGCATTTTTGAGTTACCCTACTCTACCCTGAGCGAACCTTCACAAATCTATTTATCCATATCTATATCTTAGAAAAAAATTTCGAGTCACATTTTGTAAAGATTTTCCGAATATCTATCTATGTCTATATTCTATACATAATGACGCAGCCCATTGTTGAGCCACAGCCTCTCCTTTGTAAGGAGTTACTAGACCAAGTTAATTTTTAGTTATCTTATTTGCTCATAGATGTCATGCAGTCAACACACCGATCCAATGAGACATCTAGCAGGCAACTAAGGTATTACTAGGACGTTGAGATCGGTAAATTTTGCTTAGAGGCCTCTTCGTTCAGGCTTAAGGATCTTTTAAGAGCCTGACGATCTTCAGACTCGTGACCCACGGCTTGAAGTCCCTCCCGGAGGACTTTCCCCTTGGATTTTTCCGTCCTAAAAAAATCAATCTCGGCCGGATTTGAACCATGACACTCGGAACTACAGGCAAGCTTTATAATGTACTTCCCTCCCATCTCATTCTTGGTCTACAATTGGGCGTTTTCCATCTGATTTTCCTACAAGAAGCTTCCATGTCCTTCTTTCATTCCCATTCGTGCCACATGTCCTGCCCATCGCAGTCTACGAGACTTAACTGTAATAAGCTTCCATATTTATACAGTTTGTATATCTAGGTAGTCCACCGCTGTGGTCTCGAGATAGCGTGCTGCCTTGTCACGCAGCGGGCCCGGGCTCGATTCCCGGTCGGAACAGGCTCCTAGTAGGATTTTTTCCTCATCTTTAAGACAGATGTGAGGATACTTGAGCCCAGTGGTCCCCGAAAACCATCCGGCTATTATCATCATCTTTATCATTACCAATATCATCCCTCGCCGGTGTGGAAAGCAACGGGAAGCTACCACACCTATAAATCCCTAGTAAAGCTGCAAAGCATAGCATGAAAAGGGTCTAATGACTAATTTGTACTTCACACTTAATATTTATTTGAAATGAGAAACTATTTAAGATTGGTAGTAACAATTATTATTGTTTTATGTCCCAGCTTGCCATTTCGACATTTC
Source organism: Diploptera punctata (assembly GCA_030220185.1). Taxonomy (NCBI): domain Eukaryota; kingdom Metazoa; phylum Arthropoda; class Insecta; order Blattodea; family Blaberidae; genus Diploptera; species Diploptera punctata. Next base: position 14,760 of record JASPKZ010006465.1, read on the forward strand.
TGGTGATCTCTCCTGGTATTGCCGTAATTGTAAGCCACTTCTGAGGTTGAGGTGGGGTTATATTTTACTCCGATTATATGATGCGTGATAATGATGATGATGCCAGGAGAGTCCTTAATCCCCAACCTAATCTAAGGTGAATGTGAAATTTGATGGTAATGATGGCCATATGATGCTCGGGGACAGTTTGGGTCTTGACGTTTCCTGACATTTGTCTTACAAGTGAGGAAAAACACCAGGAAACATGTCCCGACCTAGGATCGAACCCAGGCCCGCTGCGTGACAAGCCAGCACGCTACCTCGGTGGACGGTAGTAAAAATTATTGTCGACCACGTTGCTCTAGTGGAAGTATTCCTTGCCTATAGTCCCGAGAGTGGCGGATTTCTTTATTAGGATGAAAAAATCTAAGGGAAGGACTTCAAACCGTGGTTTCCGAGTCGGAAGATTTTCAGGCTCGTAAATGAACCAAAAGTTTGAATAAAAAGGCATCTGCAAAATTTTACATCCTAGTAATACATTTGTTCCCTACTAGATGTCCGAGTAGGAATGTTGACAACGTACCACTCACTGACATATGTACTGAATTAGCATGGTTAAGATACCTTTCGATAGGGGGCACCCATGTCTCATTGTTAGTAAGCAACGTATAAAAAGGTAAAGTGATCCCACTACAGGCCCAATCAGGACCTAGACAATCGGCATTATATGTCAGCCGAGTTCTCACCCTGTGTCACGGCTTCCTTTACCCTCAGAGTCTACATGTGGTACTCATTTCCGTTAGTGGCTGAGTTAGGGCCGCTTAAAAATATTGGCCTTATCGGGTTTTGAACCCGCTACCCTCTGACTTGTAGTGAATTGCCTTAACCAACTACGCTATGGCGTTCCACCTGGTTAGTAATTTTATTTACTTTTTTATTCATTGAAAATGTTCCTCATCATTGAGGTTTTTCTCCAACCAATGTTAATAATTAACACGAATATAAAAATACATAAATGACTATAGACTAATAGATTATTATCAGTTTGTAATACACATTCACAAATTTCCCTTAATTAAAATCCCCCACCATTCTCTATCCTGTGTCTTGATCCGTTACACCAAATTTCCTCATTGAATGTTGAATGTTATTCTTCTTAGTTGTTCTTTGTCTTCCTTTTCTGTCCCTTCCTTCAATTCTCCATGTATGGACGGCCATTGGTAGTCTTCCATCCTGCATTCTTCTTACATGCCCATACCATATTGCCCTTCTGTGTTCAATCTCATCCATTATACTTCTTTCTGCATTCATCCACAGCCTATGTTCTATATTAGTAAGTAATATGAATATTGAATAATTTTAAACCTTGTAAGAGTCCCTAGCTAGGGTTACAGTGAAGACTCCAACGGCGGATGCAGCAGAATTAGGAGACCTGCGGTATGGTGCAGACGGCGGATGAGGCAATGAAGGGCGAATCAGACTCTTAGTTGCAGTGAAAGCAACTGATCTAAGATAGACTTCAGAAAAAAAGTCTCTGGTCCTCCAGATTGATAGGGGTTGATACTATGGGCGAGCTCCTCATACATTGTAAAAAATATATAATGCTAAAAAACCAAAATATATATAGCCTCGGGTGGGAAACACATACAACGACAACGCAAAAGAAGTACAAGAAATTGAAGAAATCCAACTAAGATGGTATTGGCATATAATGAGAAGGGGCACAGAAACAAACAAAGAAGTATCGAAATGGATACCTCCTGGCAAAAAGGAAACGTGATAGACCAAAGCCAACGTGGATAAAGGACATTCAAGACAACATGAAGAAGAGAATTATGACAGAAGCAGACACACAAGACCGGGAAATGTACAAGAAAAAAATGTTATATTTTGATTGAGGATACCAGTGTAAATAATAGAAACAATCCTGAAATAAAAACTAAAAAATAATTTTAATAGCCGACTCAAGAGGATCCGATCATCGGGAACGACAAGCACTGACGCCGGGTCCGTTTGTCATCGAGTATCGTAGAGAATGTCATAGACCTCGCTGTGTTATCGAATAAATAAAGTAGCACGATATGCACATGGGAGCAATTTATCGAACACCCCGATCTGTACAAGTGAATTTATTGATTTTATGTTACCATCTCATCTTTTCCCATCGTCATAATAGAATGCACATCAAAGTCGGAAATTCAATTAAGTGTGAATGGGGCTCGTCTATTTTAATACAGTTACCTGCACGTATCGGGAGGTTTTATAACTGTAAACATAGTGTACATCCATGTGTGTACTACATCGCCAAAGCTTTCTAGCATAAATTGTATCTGCTTTTATTAAAACTGTTACAAATGAATATGTGAAATACATATAGATAATATTAAACATAAAAATGCTGATAATCTGATTTGTTTTGATAATTCCCATATATAAAATTCCTTTACATCTGTTGCACACAGAATGATGATAATCATTAAATATACGCTCTATAATGGAAAAATTAAAGACATTTATGAAGTTCTAAATCAGCTCAATTGCCATTAACAGAACTTTGATAAAATATTCATTTCTCATTCAAAAGCTGCTTTACAATCCATTATAGACTGCTCTCTATGCATAAAAAATATCAACTGGTTTTCAGCAAAGCAAAGTATAGTAAAAATTTTGCAAAAGGACACCAAAAAATGTTATTTTTTTTAACGTCGCTATCAGCTTGTCATTTCGACATTTCTGATATTCTCTCCTGACATAGCGTACTTGTAACCCACTTCTGAGGCTAGGGCGCCTGAAAGGCGCAGTTACGTTGCCCCGACGAAAGGTAATGATTGTAATGATGTGCCTGGAGAGGACTTAATCTAAACTTAATCTAATAAGTTGAATATGGTAGTGATGATACTATAGCCCCCCCCCCGAACACTAAGGATTGAGAACAGATATCGATCTGTTCGGAAGAAATGAAAAGCTGTGCGACCAGCATTTTACATTTACTGCACGTAATATAACCTGAAACCTGAATTAAGAAGCCTTAAAACAATTTTTTTCGGTTTTTTCATGTCAAGCAAATTGCAAATATCAAATTCCCGACTATTTCCCGGGTTTTTTTTTTCATGGCATCAGAAAATAATTCCTGAGTTTTTTAGTGCAAACTTGAATTAATTCTAGTTAAGCTAATTTTGTAAATATATTCTTTAGTAATTTATTTTTATGGTAAGGGTATAAATAAAAATAGTAAAATAATTATTGTTTTTTATTTGAACATGAACTATGATACGATAAAATATTGAAAACAATCTCACGTTAAAATTAATTTATTCTTATCTTCTTCAATAGGTTGACATTTTTTATAGATCTCAATATATCAATAATATTAATAACACTGAGCAACAAAAAAGAAACTTTTTGTCTCAGAAAGAAAATTATGTGATTCTTATAGTATATTTTTCTCTTGAATTCAAATATGATATCGGTTTTTCTCCATCACGCTAGGTTTCCGAGAAACAGGAATTTATAATTTCAAGCACTAATATTTTTTACATTCGTAACTACACAATATTCGAACATTCGGACTCGCCTAGAAAGTAAGAAATGACGATTTTCTGCTATATTTCGCCTGTGGAGCATCCCTCTTGATGGTCCAGCAATAATCGGCCAGCATATTAGGATTCCATTTGCCTTGATATCTCTTTTCCATAGCTGAAAACCATTTGAGTTAGCTCATTTGGTTTTATTTTACAATGGACAAACGGACGAAAAAACGTTTATTAAGAAAATAATTATTTAAATTCATTAATTGATATTGAAATTAAAAAAAACTGTGGGTGATGGAGAAATTCCGAATACATATTTGAAAACACCATTAAAAAACTGCATTAAGTACAACTATTGGTACTCATGAAACAAAAATGTTATTGACCAGTGTAATTTGTAGACTGTATACGAAAAACAAAAGATCGATCGAGAAACACTCGCCGAAAGTTGCGTTAAAAATTCGTGTACTCAATAAGCTGACTGTAAGCTTACTGCATAGAGTCCGATTAGATCTGCCTTATTGTGTGCTCAAGTATTGTTTTGTATTATCGCCTCACTATGATGGTTGTCCTTTTATATAAAAGCGGGTGCCGCGCGACAATGCTTAACAATGATTAACATGCGGAATTATTGTAGCGGCGTTGTCGGCATCTTTGTATTTAATTACATGTAACAGCTGTGGGAAAACAAAAGCGAGCCGCTGGACAGTCATAGTGAGGCGATAATAATACCATACCGTATTGACAAAGGCCTGCATTTCTTTAGAACGGCAGCTTGACTCCGCCAAACGTATGCTATAGTTTCATAAACATTTTTTCCAAAAAAATATTCCAGTATCTGTACGCATTTTTAGAATTTGGTTTAACGGTTGCGATTCTTTTGATTTGAATACAAGGTAGATGTTCGTCGCTTTACGAATTCCCGTCTATTTCCCGATTTTCAAGATCTCCCCGACTGCTGTACACGCTGTAACAACTTTAACTACTAATGATCACCGTTAAATAAAAATACTATTTAACGGAAACTTTAAGAGTGTTTATTTTTACTGCTTGTAAGATACAGGATGCAGTATAAGTCGGTTAACCGAAAATGCAAATATATTATTTTCTGTAACTTACGACATCTATACAAAAAACAACTACCGAAATTGTTACCTAGTTAGCAAATTACCTCATGCATCATATTCTGAAGGTCCCATATTCAAATCCCAGATTCAACCAATCTGATTTTTTTTTTCGTTGCAACCACGTTCAATGGTTGACTGACTTATGCCGCACTCTGTGTTTAGTAAAGGTCGATCGGCAATAGCAATATTAAATGGAATTTTATGAGATAAACAGACGTTTAAAGAAACTAAAATCCATATTTATAAATCAATAGTAGGAAATATAATGACCTATGGAGCAGAAACGTGGACTATAACTGCCAAATCAGACACAAATTAAATCTACAGAAGTGGATTATTAAGAAGATCTGCACGATTCTCTAAAATACACAGGATCAGAAACAGTATGATAAAGGTAAAGAGATCCCACTACAGGCCTCAGGAGGCCCTTTGGGTAGTAGGAGGTTAAGGCTACCATTTTTTCTGGACAATCGGTCAGCCGGGTTGTCGGCCCTGCGTGACGGCCGCCTTTACCCCCAGAACAAGCGTCTGGTACTCATTTCCGTTAGAGGCTGAGTCGACCCCAAGACCATAGTGCCGCCAGGAGGTTTGGGTCAGTTTAAAAATCCTGACCCCACCGGGACTCGAACCCTCGACCTTCCGGCTTGTAGCGCAGTGCCTTAACCACTATGCTACGGCGCGGCGTGCCCTCAGAAACAGTATGATCCGAGAAAAAAAAGTCATTAACGAAACACTGATGCAAGCTATGGGAAATAAACAATTGCAATTGTTTGGACATGTGAAGAGGATGAATGAAGATAGATTGCCAGTTAGGAGTTCGGAGTGGATTCCAAATCGGAGAAAAAGAAGATGGAGACCTAAGAAGACATACATAAAGGGAATTATGAATTTCATGAATGACAGAACAGCAGGAGGTGACTGGAAGACTAAAGATGAATGGAGGAATAGTATAAAAACATAATATTGGGCACAGCGATATGTTGTATACATTTAAAACCTGTTGAATTAAAAAACAAAATGTTTACTTCCATTCATTTGGAATAATTTGTTTCTTCGTGTGTTGTAAGTTACAAACATGTGCATGAGCTATTAGTTTTACGATGTGCTTTTGTTTTGTAAAATATGAGTTGTTAACAGTAAAAGTGAGGTAACTGAAATAAAATTCAACTGTTAACATCACTGCAGAAAAATGCAAAACATTTACACAGTGACATTAAAAAAACGCCACATTGATGAAAACTGAAAAAAAAAGTTACTATATCTGCATACACAAACAGCATAAAGACAGGAATGCAAAAGCTAAGTGCTACCTAACTTTGCTCGAAAACAAGAAGATTTAGCCGTCCAGGGGTTGTGTCAGCTTTTACACCAAGGCTTGGTACAGTTCATGAGTGCAATAGGTCTATAGCAGTAATAATGTTTATTGGTAGGGCTGCACGGTTAGCTACATCTAGAAGGCTAAAGTTTCTTGCATCTCTTTCATTCTGAGGGATCATAAAAATTAATCAAATTCTTTAAAATGATTAAGCCTATCGTCTCAGGGATTTCCTGAATTTATATATATACATATATATATATATATATATATATATATATATATATGGTATGATAAGAAGAATAAATGCCTGGACGGGATTCGAACCCGGAACTCTGAGTCTGTACCTCAGCGTGTTATCCGTTACACCACCAGACGAATCCAATTCAAACACTTATTTTCTTATATATGTATTATATTCTCCATTATTACTAGATGTCGCGAGAACTCGGTCTTCACTGCCATCTAGTAGCTGACTATAACAAGTAAGCAAATTAAAGACAATATTTTTACTTTATAGCAATGACGCTTTATATATACATATATATATATATATATATCATTATCATCTGCATTCATGGATTAGGTCTGTTGACCCGTTCCGACTTCAGTCCATCTCTTTCTAGGTCTGCCCACATCTCCGGTTCCTTTATGTTTGTATTTTGTTATTTGTGTTGGATATCTATCTTCATTCATTCCGTCTATGTGCTGCTTCCATTTTTGTCTATATGTACCTATTTTATCAGTTATTGCAAATATTTCAATTTCCTGTCTTATTTCTGTGTTCTTCCTTAGTGCACCCTTTAACAGATCTCAAAAATTTCATTTCTGCCGCCGTTATCCTACTTAGATCTTGTTTTTTTTATGTATCCAGGCTTCTGAACCATAGAGCAGTACCGGTACTGCCAACGTTTTGTAAAATTTCAATTGGGTCTCTTGTTGTTTTGTTACTTAGTGATCGTTTTATAGTACCACATATTCCCTGGAATTTTGCTATTTTATTATTTATATCATTATCATAATTAAATTAAATGTCACATCCTAGATAATTGAGATGGTTCACCTGTTCTATGATTTTGTTACCTATTACTATTTTGGATCTGATTTGATTTTTCCCTTGGAATGCCATTACCTTAGTTTTTTTCTATGGATATTTTGAGATTATATTGTTCACATATATTGTGTAGTATATATATATATATATATAATATGAAAAGAAAAATGAATGCTTGAGTCGGGATTTGAACTCGAGTCTCTCTCTCTCTCTCTCTCTCTCTCTCTCTATATATATATATATATATATATAGAGAGAGAGAGAGAGAGAGAGAGAGAGAGAGAGAGAGATCCGGGTTCGAATCCCGTCCAGGCATTTATTTTTCTTATCATACCATATATATATATATATATATATATATATATATATATACATACATACTAGCGGATCCGGCAGACGTTGTTCTCCCCGAACGATCAATTCTCGTGTCATGGCCGGACGATAAAAATGTAAGTTACTTTTCTACCGTAAAATTCACTAATTAAGGTTCAGTTTCACAAACAGAGGTAATTCTATTACGCCAGTTTTCCCCATGTATAATACGTAGCTTAAACTGGCGTAATACAGTAACCTCTGTTGGTGAAACTGACCCTAAGACGTATTAACTGAGTTCGCAAGAAAACTCTTCATTGTCATCTGTTAAGCGTGCATTATAACGTCACGTTGTTGTCAGGCTGAATATGTCAATAATGCAGATGACTACACATCTGACATAAAAATCCTATAACCCGATCGTTGCGCCACCTACCGAGTCCACTTGTGAATCTAAACAATCCACGGACCCTCTCAAAAACACAACAAAAAAAAATCATCAAAATGGGTCCTGTCGTTTAGACAATTTTAATTTCGGGTTTCAAGCAAATCTCCACTTCTAATTGTCGGAATTCGCTCATTTTTTGTGACCACTAGAGCGATTTTTAAATTTTCACTTCAGGTGAACTTCTACACCTATTGGTTTTAGATGGTCCAATTGTGAATCTAAACCATCGAGGGACCCAATCAGACACACACAAAAAATTGCATCAAAATCGATCCAATCGTTTAGGAGGAATAGAGACACAAACACACGTGCAGAAGAATTACATGTGTGTGCGTGTGTGCATGTGTCCACCGCTGTGGTCTCGAGGTAGCGTGCTGCCTTGTCATGCAACGGGCCCGGGTTCGATCCCCGGTCGGGGCAGTTTTTCTGGGCGAGGTTTTTATCGGGGTTTTTCCTCACCTGTAAGACAAATGTCAGGAAACCTTTAAGGCCCAAACGGTCCCCGAAATCACATGGCCATCATCATTATCATCCTTAATAATATCATCATCATCACCCTTCACCGGTGTGGAAAGCAACGGGAACCTACCACACCTACAATTCCCTAGTAAAGCTGCAAGCATAGCTTGAAAATGCTATGACTGCAGTGAAGGGCCTGCCTTCGAGCAGAATTACTATGGATGGATGAAGATGTATATATATATATATATATTGAAATAAAAATTAACTCCTGAACCGGGCGAGACCTCTTCCTTATACGTTAGTATGATATCTTCTCCACTTAGTAAGCGGAATGGAGTGTGGCGGTAAGGGACACGCGGGCGGCTTGTCAGGGTTATCCATTTCACCAAGTCAGGAGTTGTATTACTTCCCTGCATTTTAAACGAGAGATTTCTCGCCATATTTTAGTGCCTTGCAGTAAAAAAACGGCACATAACTTTCTGGACACGCCCTTAGTATGTCACAACGCTTCTCTGGAAGAAATTTCAAGTTAGGTTTCGGCATGTAATGGTTGACAGTTCCCTTGTTAGTAAGTTTTAATCTCACTTTCAGATAAAGTGAATTCAGTGGTAAATCCGACGTCCTGGCATAGCCGGTAAATCGGAATCTTCAACTGCGACTGTACGGATTAAATTCCCGTCGCTATAGACACATGGTATTTTAAATATCCACTCGTAGTAAACTTTCCTGATTATATGGTTAGCAGTATACCAGAGTCACTGCCGAAAAAAAAGAAAAAACATATGGTACACAGCTTGATCCTATATTTCTTCTTCCTTTGGGTTGGTAATGAAGTAAAATTTGTGGGAATCTATTGGGTGTCATTCATCCTATATTATTTTCTATAGTGTTTTGCCCTAGAGCACTGCAATAATATCATTTTCGTGCTGTACTTTGCAGCTTTACTAGGGAATTATAGGTGCGGTAGCTGCCCGTTGTTTTCCACACCGGGGGATGATGATGATGATGATGATGATGATGATGATGATGATGGCCAGATGATGTTCGAGGACCGTTTGGGCCTGAAGCTTTCAGACATTTGTCTTACAGGTGAGGAAAAAACCCGAAAAAAACTCACCCAGGAAGCCTGTTCCGACCGGGAATCGAACTCTGACCCACTGCGTGACAAGGCAGCACGCTACCTCGAAACCACAGCACGCTGCAGCGGTGGATTCTTTCTATATGTTGTTGCCAATTAGTTCAGTTTCGAATCTGGTTTGTATGCCCTAAATATCGAGGAAGTTTAATTTGCTTTTGTCCAATTTCACCAGGTTATTTCATGACATTTCCGGCTTTCTCCCCTGGCACTAGCGGAATTGTAACCCATTTCCTAAGTTGGGGCACCTGAAAGGCGGAATTACGTTACCCCGAGTATATGTGTATTTGTATATACTAAATACATCCCAGGTTGTGACATGGGAGCTCCCTAGAGGGAAATTATTGTTAACCATGCTAATTTAGTGACGCTTATGTACGTACAGATGTCAACGAGTGACAATGTGATTAGCACATCGCCTCAATGAAACATCTAGTAGGTAACTATGGTATTACTTGGATGGATGAATGTCGTCTAAATTTTGTACAGAGGCCTTTTTTTCAGGCTTTAGGTCCTTTTACGAGCCTCAAAATCTTCAGACTTGGGACCCATGGCTTAAAGTTCCTCCTGGAGAACTTGTTCCTTTTCGATTCTAAACATCCATCGACCACGGCCGGGTTCGAACTCGCGTCCCTCGGAACTAGAGGCAAGAAACACAACCACTATCTCACAATGACCGAAAACTCCATTATACTCGTATAATGAGTGATAAATGATAATGAAATGACAGGAGCTTCCTTTACTTAAACTTAATCTAAATTTCAGAACATGTGAGACCACAGGAGACCCTTTAAGGAAAATTTCTTATGATTTGCCCAGGAATCGAATCTGGGACCTCATGAACTGTAGTCAGGCACTATCGTACCCGTAGGTTCATGCCCGCACGGACATAAGCTCTCCATACACCCATATCCTGAACTAATGTTTTCCAATCAGCCCCTCTATAATCTACTTCCCTCAAATCGTGGTTAATGTTATTCTTACACCTCATTATTAGCCTACCAACTGGCCGTTTTCCTCTGGTTTTCCTACAAGAAGTTTCCATGTACACCCTTCGATAAAAAAAATGAGTCATCTCTTAAACGCACATTTCTTCTAAGTCATACTCGGCACAGCGCTGGGTTCAAACTAGGAAACTAGTCATAATTGTGCAGTCCCAGAGCTACTGTGTTATGTGGCACGAACTGAAGACTCTCCTACGTGTCCTAATAGGTCAGCGGTAAAGCATGAGGTTACGAACGCAGACGATGTCTATTAAACCTCTCGACCACTGAAACACACTAAGCCAAACTCACTCTCTCTCTCTCTATAATGTTGATTGAGTTTGCACTGCGTTAACTAGCAAACAACCCAGTACAATTACTGAAAACGTGTTTATGCGAATACGGCTTCTGCGAGCGCTCACGAAATTCCCCGATCGATTGATAGAAACAGCGGAAGACTTTTTTTTTGTCTAGGGGTGTACGTCTTTCGTTCCCCATTCGTGCCACATGTCCTGCCCATCGCAGTCCACGAGACTTAACTGTTATTATATCTGGCTTCCTATAAAGACCATGTAGCTTACTGTTATGTAGCCTTCTCCGTTCACCTGTTTGTTCATCCCTCTTTGGTCCAAAACATTTCTTATAAACTTTATTCTCAAATTCTCGTAATCTCCTTTCCTCCCTTAAAGTAAGAGTCCATGTTTCGCATCCATATAATATATCTGGTAGAATAATAGTTTTATATATTTTCGGTTTAATGTTTTTATTAAAGGAGTTGGGACATCAAGAGTCTCTGCAATGCATAATAGCACGCATTTCCAGAATTGAGCCTATGTTTAATTTGTTTGTGCATCTCATTCCTATTTGTGATTATGAGGCTGGTCAAAAAATATATATTATATATTATATATATTATAAAACTTAACCAAATCATTTTAGAACACTGTATTTACGTGCATTGAAATAGTTGCAATTAATCGTCGCTCCCTGAAGTTTTTATCACCATGTTTATTAGGAAGGGAATTGTCAGTCGCTCTTTTGTGAACTACATTAGGGTAAATTTTTCAGGTCACGTCTATTACAATAACGTTGTTATAAATAAACAAGTGTGCTCCGATACGGCCCTCTCTTGTATCGCGTGCTAATTTATCGGTTCACAGGCTTCCAATTGCCGTGTATTTAAATGGTGCTGCCTAGAATGACAGACGCTGCGTCAATACCATTACGAGTACACCTCAAACCTACAGGCCCAATTTATACTTGTCATTTTAACAAATATTAGCAGCAGGAATCAAATATTATAAACTAACTCACTGGCACTATCGAACCCGTAGGTTCATGGCAGCGCGGACATAACCTCTCCAAACATCTTTTTCGTAAGCTAATGTTTTCCAATAATTCCCTTATTACTCGTATCTAAGTAAAGTGATCCCACAACAGGCCCGGAGGCCCTTGGGGTAGTAGGAGGTTAAGGCTCCCACTTTTTCTAGACAATCGGCACTTTTTGTCAGCCGGGTTATCAACCCTGCGTGATGGCCGCCTTTACCCCCAGAACAAGCGTCTGGTACTCATTTCCGTTAGAGGCTGAGTCGACTCCAGGGCCATAGTGCCGCCAGAGGGTTTGGGTCAGTTTAAAAATCCAGACCCCAACGGGACTTGAACCCTCGGCCCTCCGGCTTGTAGCTCAGTGCCTTAACCACTACGCTACGGCGTGCCCCTATTACCCGTATCTACCTCCCTTAAATCTCTTTTTCTTTTCCAAGCGCACCAGACCTAGAAAGAGGAATATTTTAGTGTTCTCTCCAACCCAATCAGCCTGAAATCTACAATTATTGATAATTGTAAACTCCCGGTCTACCATCCGGCTGCTGGCCTCACATCTACATGTGTTAATCATAGAGGTAGACTATCATAAGCCAGTGTAGTGTACATGCGGTCAACATGTCGGGTCCCCCAGCCGTTATAGCTGGTATTCTCAACCTGGACTCGCTACTTATTGTAACTACCCCAAATGCCTCATGATTCTGGGTGGTCCTAGTCCCATACTGGTCGAAATTCCACGAGAAAATTTCTCTCCCCCATAGAGACTCGAACCAGCGCAAGTCCCGTAGCTCTGTGCCAAGGCTTCTTACATTATCCATTCGGATACAGCGCACGACTTATTGCAAATGTGTTTAACTTAATTCTAATTTCTTCATTTTTTATTTTACTAAATTTGTATATCTTAATTATGAACTAAAACAACTAACTTCTGACATCTGAATGCAGCTATAATATGTTATTTTTTCTATTGTCCAGGACTCGCTGTCTTATGTTAAAGCCACTACTCCCATTACTTTTCTACATCTGTGGTCTCGTGCTAGCGTGCTGCCTTATCAGGCAGCGGGTCCGGATTCGATCCCTTGTCGGGACAACTTTCCTGGGTGAGGTTTTTTTTCGGTGTTTTTCTTCACCTGTAATACGAATGTCAGGAAACTTTAAAACCCAAACGGTCCTTGAACACCATCTGGCCATCATTATCGTAAGTAATGCCACAAGCGATTTCCAAATTATCGATAAATTCACGACTCACGAAGTGAGGAATGAATTTATCTAGAGAATTTGGAAATCAAGAGTGGCATTTGTTAGGACTATTTAACGAATAAAATTAAGCTGTTTACTCACAAATCATTATTTAAATATAGTTATTTTAAAATGTTTATATATTTAATGTAAACGGCTATGTTTGAAAACAAATGAGAAATGATTGTTATGCTTCATTTGTTCATCACTGCAACCAGATCATATTATTTGCTGTCAAAGGATCGCAGTATTGTAAGAATGCACACTAGTAGAGAAAAAAATGAAACGTCAAACTGTTTATAACAAACATTATAGGTTATTAATTAATTTCTGATGTCTTATTATGTAAATTATATTTTTCTACAATGTAAATTTCTGGAAAATAATACGTTTAAGAATGTGTAAACAGTGGTTTCTCTTTATTGTGGCTATAATCAATTACTACGAATGTTTTCTATTATATCCCGCAAGCAGTATCGGTTTACATTCGTGCACTATATATACAATCTAGTAGCCGTATTTCTTAAAGAGTCAGTCACTGCAAAATAATGCACTGACCTATTCAGAATGTTAAAAAGGAGGAGCTTGATTTTAATTTGATAAGATTAAATTGATAAAATTGAGGTGAAAAGCGACTGTGATTGGTTGTAAACCATAATTCATTGAAACGTGATTGGCCATTGACTCCCATTTGGGGCATGAGTTAAACAGTCATCAATATCATATTCATCTAATTAGCTTACGTTTAGTTTAAGACCTCTCCTGGTGCATTATTACCATCAACTCTCATATGATCGGGGCAGCGTAACCCCGCCTTCAGACGCTCCATCCACAAAAGTGAGTTACAAGTACGCCATGCTAGGAGAGAACACCAGAAATGTAGAAGTAACCTGGAGCATTTGGAAAAATAAATTATTATTTTTAGTGTTTACTCGTGTTTTTATCATCATCATCATCATCATCATCATCCGGTATCTTGGCAACTGCCGCCGTCTTCCGGAAACCAAACGCCATTCCTCTAAGTCCATCCATTGATCTTCCTCCAATCCTCTGATATTCATAGCTGATTGTACCCCTTCTATCAAAGTTTTCTTTGGTCTTCCTCCTTTCTATTGGGATCCATTCCATAACATTTTTAGGCAATCCTTGCTCTGGCATTCTTTTGACGTGGACATACCACTCTAATCTTTTATTTTCTGTGATGTCCGGCTCATCTTGTACACTCATAATTTCCCTCATTTCCTTATTTCGTATTCTATCCATTCTAGATTTTCCAGCTGATCATCTTAAAACATTTTTTTATATTACTTAATTTTTTTCCACACATCATTTTAATATAGAGGGTGCAGCATAAGTCAGTTAACCGAAAATGTAAATATATTACTTTCTTTGCTTACTACACCTATAAAAAAACTACCGAAATTACCTCAAGCAGTAGTGTTTGAGATTATATTCTGAATGTTCTGTATTTAAACCCCAGTTTCCACTCATCTGATTACAGTGGTTAACTGACTTGTGCGGCATCCTGTATTTTTAATTTATTTTAGATTGAAATTAATGTTCAACACAATATATTCCTACTAAGGAGTTAGTCGCGGAACAAGAACTATGCTTCTACACCTGAGAATTTTTCCTATATATTTTTTTTAGTTAACGTGCTACGTATCAATGTATATTTGCTCTCACTTCGACTTCATCATTACCCAGTGTAAGCTATACAGGCCTATATATTAATTGGTGTTTCTCATATAATTTATCATATTTATACTATTATCATTATAATTATCATTATCATCACCATTATCATTATAATTATCATTATCATCACCATTATCATTATAATTATCATTATCATCACCATTATCATTATAATTATCATTATCATCACCATTATCATTATAATTATCATTATCAATCACCATATCTTATAATTATCATTATCATCACCATTATCATTATAATTATCATTTATCATCACCATTATCATTATAATTATCATTATCATCACCATTATCATTATAATTATCATTATCATCACCATTATCATTATAATTATCATTATCATCACCATTATCATTATAATTATCATTATCATCACCATTATCATTATAATTATCATTATCATCACCATTATCATTATAATTATCATTATCATCACCATTATCATTATACATTAACATTATCACACCATTATCATAATCATTATCATTATCACCATTATCACGATATAATTATCATTATCACCATTATCACATATAATTATCACTATCAACCCATTACACTATAATATTACATCCATCACATTATCACTATAATTATAATTATCATCACCATTATCATTATAATTATCCATTATCATCACCATCATCACTATAATTATCATTATCAAAATCACATTATCATTATAATTATCATTATCATCAACATTACATTATAATTATCATTATCATCACCAATTATCATTATAATTACATCCATTATCATCACCATTATACATTATTAATTAACATTATCAGACCACTCCATTATAATTACCATATCATTACCATCATTATAATTACCATTATCATACCCATTCATAATTACCATTATCATTAACCATCAATTATAATAACCATATATAATAACATCATTATAATTACATCATTATAATTAACCATTATCCAATACACAATCATATATAATTCACCATTATCATCACCATCATTATAATTACCCATTATCATTATCACCATTATCATATCATCATTATCATGACATTACCACCATTTAAAATTACCATTATCAATTACCATCATTATAATTACCATTATCATTACCATCATTATAATTACCATTATCATTACCATCATTATAATTACCAATTATCATTACCATCATTATAAGTACCATTACATTACCATCATTATAATTACCATTATCATTACCATCATTATAATTACCATTATCATTACCATCATTATAATTACCATTATCATTACCATCATTATAATTACCATTATCATTACCATCATTATAATTACCATTATCATTACCATCATTATAATTACCATTATCATTACCATCATTAATAATTAACCATTATCATTACCATAATTATAATTACCATTACCATCATTATAAATTACCATTATCATCATTATAATTACCATTATCATCATTATAATTATCATTATCATCATTATAATTATCATGATCATCATTATAATTATCATTATCACATTATAATTATCATTATCATCATTATAATTATCATTATCATCATTATAATTATCATTATCATCATTATAATTATCATATCATCATTATAATTATCATTATCATCATTATACTTATCATTATATCATTAGAATTATCATTATATCATTAAATTATCATTATCATCATTATAATTATCATTATCATCATATAATTATCATTATCTCAATTATAATTATAATTATCATTATCATCCATTATAATTATAATTATCATTATCAAGCATTATAATTATAATGATCATTATCATCATTAAAATTATAATTATCATTATCATCATTATAATTATAATTATCATTATCATCATTATAATTAAATTAATCATTATCATCATTATAATTATAATTATCATTATCATCATTATAAATTATAATTATCATTATCATCATTAAAATTATAATTATCATCATCCATCATTAGAATTATATATCATCATCATCATTATAATTATAATTATCGTCATATCATCATATATTATAATTACGTCATCATCATTAGAATTATAATTATCGTCATCATCATTATAATTATAATTATCGTCATCATCATTATAATTATAATTATCGTCATCATCATTATAATTATAATTATCGTCATCATCATTATAATTATAATTATCGTCATCATCATTATAATTATAATTATCGTCATCATCATTATAATTAACATTAATCGTCTCATCATTATAATTATATTATCGTCATCACATCATTATAATATCATTATCATTATCATCATTAAAATTATCATATACCTCATATCATTATAATATAATTATCGTCATCATCATTATCATTATAATTATCGTCATCATCATTATCATTATAATTATCGTCATCATCATTATCATTATAATTATCGTCATCATCATTATCATTATAATTATCGACATCATCATTATCATTATAATTATCGTCATCATAATTATCATAAGTAATGCCACGAGTGATTTCCAAATTATCGATAAATTCACGACTCACGAAGTGAGGAGTGAATTTATCTAGAGAATTTGGAAATCAAGAGTGGCATGTGTTAGGACTATTTAACGAACAAAAAAAAGCTGTTTTACTCACAAATCATTATTTAACTACAGTTATTTAAAAATATTTTTATATTTAAAGTAACGGTGATGTTTGAAAACTAATGAGAAACGATAGGTAGCCTACGCTTCTACTGCTTCTTTTGTTTATCACTGCAACCAGATCATACTATTTATTGCCAAAGAACGCAATATTGTAAGAATGCTCTCTATGGAGAAAAAAGTAAACACATCAATCGGTATATTAATTCATTTTTGATGTCGTATACATTTAAGAAAGTGCAAACATGGTTTCTTTTTTTGGTGGTTATATCAATTGCTACAAATGTTGACATGTAAGCACTATTATATACAATCTGGTAGCCTTAGTTTGTTATAGGCTCAGTCACTGCAAAATAACGGTCAGACCTGTTCAGAATATTAAAAAGGAGGAGCTTTGCTTAATATATGATAATCCTAACGTGTGATAATTATTTCGTGAAACACTCTCTGCATTGGTTGTAAGCACAGAAATCAATTGAAACGTGATTTGGTCATTGACCTCCCATTTGTGGGGCATGAGTTAAATAGTCTTATAATTATCGTCAGCATAAATTATCATTATAAGTACTCGTTCATAATTACATTATATTGCACGTGATCTTCATAATCATCACCACTATGTTATCATGATCATCAATATTACATCGCCACTTATTTTAGCATTATCATCATTTAATCATCACCATAATCGCACATGAATTATCATCATCATCATAATTCATCATCATCATAATTACATCATCATCATAATTATCATCATCAATCCTAATTATCATCATCATCATACTTATCAATCATCAACCATAATCTCATCATGATATTTATAATCATCACATGGACCATGATCATCACTATTATCATCACCATATCCCATCGAGATCATCATCTCATCCACCACTATTACCTCATCTCAGAATTATCATCATCATCATATTTTCATCATCATCATACTTATCATCATCATCATACTTATCCTCATCATCAGAATTATCATCATCATCATAATTATCATCATCATCAATCATAATTATCATCATCATCATCATAATTATCATCATCATCATCATAATTATCAGTATCATCATCATAATTTCAGCACATCCATAATTATCATCATCATCATCATACTTATCATCTCATCATCATAATTATCATTATCATCAGCAATAATTATCATTATCATCAGCATAAGTTCATTATCAATCATCTAATTCTCATTATCATCATCATAATTAGCATTATCATCATCATAATTATCATTATCATCATCATAATTATCATTATCATCATCAAATTATATTATCATCATAATTATCATTTCATCACATTATCATTATCATCACATTCTCATTTCATCACAAGTATCATTATCATCAAATTATCTTATCATCCAATTATCATTATCATCACAATATCCTTATCATCACAATTATCAATTATCATCACAATTATCAATTATATCACAAGTAATCATTATCATCACATTATCATTATCATCACAATTAATCATTATCATCACAATTTCATTATCATCACAATAGCATATCATCAATTATCATTATCATCACAATTAGCATTATCAATCCAAATTATCATTATCATCGCAATTATCATTATCATCAATAATTATCATTATCATCATCATAATTATCATTATATCATTCTCATTATCATTATCATCATTATAATTATCATTATCATCGCATTATCAATTATCATTATCATCATTATAATTATCATTTCATCATCATTATAATTATCATTATCATCATCATATAATTATCATTATCATCAATATAATTATCATTAATCATCATAATTATCATTATCATCATAATTAATCATTATCATCATAATTATCATTATCATCATAATTATCATTATCATCATAATTACATCATCATCATAATTATCATCATCATCATAATTATCATCATCATCATAATTATCATCATCATCATAATTATCATCATCATCATAATTATCATTATCATCATATCATTATCATCACAATTATCATTATCATCACAATTATCATTATCATCACAATTATCATTATCATCACAATTATCATTATCATCACAATTATCATTATCATCATCGTTATTATCATTATAATCATCGTTATCATCATTATCATCATAGTTATCATCATCATCATAATTATCATCATCATCATAATTATCATCATCATCATAATTATCATCATCATCATAATTATCATCATCATCATAATTATCATCATCATCATAATTATCATCATCATCATAATTATCATCATCATCATAATTACATCATCATCATAATTATCATCATCATCATAATTATCATCATCATCATAATTATCATCATCATCATAATTATCATCATCATCATAATTATCATCATCATCATAATTATCATCATCATCATAATTATCATCATCATCATAATTATCATCATCATCATAATTATCATTATCATCATAATTATCATTAATCATCATAATTATCATTATCATCATAATTATCATTATCATCATAATTATCATTATCATCATAATTATCATTATCATCATAATTATCATTATCATCATAATTATCATTATCATCATAATTATCATTATCATCATAATTATCATTATCATCATAATTATCATTATCATCATTATCATTATAATTATCATTATCATTATTAGCATTATAATTATTATCATCATCATCATTATCATTATAATTATAATTATCATTATCATCATCATAATTATCATTATCATCATCATTATAATTATCATTATCATCATCATCATTATAATTATCATTATTATTATTATTATTATCGTAAGTATTATTATTGTTATTATCGTATAAAATGTTAAAATTATGGAGTATTCACCTGAAAGGTCCGTCTCCTCAATTTAATTAATTATTTAACTTAGCGTTTTCGGGACTTGTCCCATCATCGGCAGGAAAGTCCCGAAAGCGCTACAGTTAAATAATTAATTAAGTTGAGGAGACGAACCTTTCAGGTGAATACTCCATAATTTTAATTTTGAAAATACCTCAACGGAACACATCATGAATCTTATAAAAGTTGTATAAAATGTTGTTTGTGCATGAAATTTACATTGCTACATTTAATGTATCTTTAACTGTTTTTAATTAGTATGGTGTATATCTATAGGCTATTTGTCAAATATTTATTTGTATTTGTGCTGGTTGAGTGGAAGAGAAGGCCTTATGGCCTTCACTCTGCCAGAATAAATAAAACATTATTATTATCATTATCTCTGTGACATGTAACGGAAATATTTTACTTTCATCTCTAAGCAAAGTCGCGTTCTCTAATTTCCTTCGGCCGAAAAATTGTATACACTGGGCGAGAATCAAACTCGCGATTCTCGAAAACAGAGGCGAAAGATGTATACCAGATCTCCGAGATCGACATATGAAGTATATTACAGAAAAGAGCAGATGAATTGATTTCAACACGGCATCGTCTTAAGATGGGAGAATTGGATTAAATGCGGAGGGCTTTACAATTTGAGGGAAGTGACAAGGGAATAAAGTTGGCAAGTTGTTCGGCTTGACGTTTGAACAAGCTTTACGTATTTGACTTTACCACCTTTGGGTTTAATCAATGATCTCCCCAAAGAAGAGAGAGTATTTCTTAGACTATTTAAACTCATGCCCCAAATGGGAGTCAATGACCAATCACGTTTCAATGAATTTTTTTTACAACAAATCACAGTCGTGTTTCACCTAGATAATTATCGAATTTTTATTACCAAAATAAAAAACATCCTCCTTTTTAATATTCTGAACAGGTCATATCATTATTTTGCAGTAACTGACTAACAAATACGTTGAATATAGCAAATAATGAACAGATTCCTTCGACCAACACTTTTGATAATTATGTGTTCAAGAAGTGTGATTTTTAAATACTGGTTTTACCGATTATTTCCGAAAAAATTATTTATAATCTATAATGTTGGTTATAATAAACAGTTTGATGTGTGTCATTTTTTTCTCCTCTAGAGTGCATTATTACAATATTGCGATCCAATTTGGCAATACATAGTATGATCAAGTTGCAGTGATGAACAAATGAAACATAACCAAGCATTTCTATTTGTTTTTCAAACATCGCCGTTTACATTAAGTATATAAATATTTTAAAATAACTTTATTTAAATAATGATTTGTGAGTATACAGCTTAATTTTATTCGTTAAATAGTCTAAACAAATGCCACTTTCGATTTCCAAATTCTGTAGATAAATTGGAAATCACTCTTGGGATTACTTATGAGAATTTAATACTACTCATGCCATCATCTTTGTAAATCGTGTCTAGTAGTAGTAGTAGTAGTAGTAGTAGTAGTAGTAGTAGGACTTTATTAGACAAAAAGTAAGATATTTACAATATTATTTACAAATATGGGTCGCACAGGCAGTAAGCCGTACGTGCTGTTGACAGTCCGTTACAATAAAGTAATAATTGGTACTAGTGCAAAGAAAAATAAACAACAAAAACAGCAATAGCATTACAATTACATAAAGAAAACACAATAATAATATTACAATTAAATAATAACACAATAGCATTATACACTAAAAACATTAACATTACAATTACATAAAGAAAACACAATAATATTACAATTAAGTAATAACACAATAGCATTATACACTAAAAAAAAATTAACATTACAATTACATAAAGAAAACACATTAATATTACAATTAAATAATAACACAATAGCATTATACACTAATTAATTTATATATAATTGTTAATAATTAATGGGATTGCATTTTGATAACATATTTATTCATGAATGAGTGTTCTCCTTATTTTTCGCGTTTTGTCCAGAAATTTACCGAGGTTTATCCAATTTTCTGGATTTACCAATAATTCGTAGCATGCCAATCTTTCCCGATTTGAATTTAGAAATCTTTCCGGTAATAACTGACGTCTCCAATATTCTAAATCATTACATTTTCCTAATATATGTATCTCATCTTCAAAGTTCCCGCACATTGGACATATTCGCATATCGTGATCGTCGCTAATTTTTAGAAATTTCCATGTCCCTAGCCTAAACCAAGCAAGCCCTGATCTCTCCTTAAATCCTAGGTTGAGTATATACGATTCTTTTCCCCAGACGTGTTTTAGGTCTCTTTGTAAACACAGTGAGCGTTTTCCTGTAAATTCGGCGAAAGTATCTTGTTGGTTTATATCTAAGTACCTCCTCCTTATTTTTCTCCACACGTTCTTGCGATTTTCAGTCCCTTTTTCCCATATCAGCCCATCCCAATCTTTTGGAGTTCTCTCCTAACCTCGTCTGCCCAAAATTTAACATCTATGTTTTTAATTTGGTGGTCGTAACAAATTGCTCTAAGCATTGTTTGTTCACCTTGAATTACTCGCAACCAGTATTTGAGTCACGAATTTTACAGTTAATGTCGTCCTGGAATGACCCGAATTCATATAAAATTCCACAGTTAGAAAACGGCCTTACTAAGTCCTGTAATAGAAAATGCGTATATACCTTATTTAGTATTTCCGTTCTTTGGAAACCCCAAATCTCACTATCATAGTGCATTACTGGCCTGACCATAGCTCCATACATTTTTTCTAATGTGCTGACTGGAATATCAGGCACTCTACCCAGAATACCGAGTACACTGTTAAGTTGTCCCCTCCCTTTAAATAATGCTATATCAATATGTTTTTTCCACTTTCCGTTCATTTTCAACGTCGTACCAAGATATTCAAAATGTTTCACGTTTTGAAGTACTTGATCTCTGTATTTCCATTCCTCTGCTCTACCATAAACCGTCCCATTTTTAAAGGTCATTGTTTTTGTCTTACTAACATTTACAGTCAATCCCCAATTCCTACAGTATATTTCCAGTAGGTCAAGACCTCTTTGCAATCCCTTGATTGTCTTGGAACAGATAATTAAATCATCTGCATACAACAGGACTGGGATTCTAACATTTCCTATCTCCGGAGCCTCAATTTCTCCTTCTAGCATTACGTCTACAATATCATCAACGAATAGATTAAATAGCATTGGTGATAAAATGCAACCTTGTCTCACTCCCCGATTTGCTTCACTGCTCTCTGTAATGTGCCCTTGGTCTACTTTTATACAAAATTTAACATATTTATAAATTGAGAAATACCCTGTGGTCTGGGTACATGGTGGCCAGATTTTATAACAAACTAGCTAATACCCGGCGCGTGCTGCTAACTTACTCACTGGCACTGTCGAACCCGTAGGTTCATGGCCGCGCGGACATAAGCTCTCCATATATCCCTATCCTGAGCCAAAGTTTTCCAATCATCCCCTGTATAATCTACTTCCCTCAAATCATAGTTAATGTTATTCTCCCACCTCATTCTCGGTCTACCAACTGGGCGTTTTCCCTCTGGTTTTCCTACAAGAATTTTCCATGCATGTATTTCATTCCCCATTCGTGCCACATGTCCTACCCATCGCAGTCTACGAGACTTAACTGTTCTCATTATGTGTGGTTTCCTATAAAGACGGCGTGTGTTGCTACTCCTACATAAATGTTAATGTGTTTTTACCACCAGCCGGGAATCTGCTTATCCCGATCTTCTTGTCATCAATGAAAAGCAAAAATGGTTATTGTGAGTTATCCTTAGAAGATAAACATAGGCTATGCTGTCGCGGACGTTTTTGTAGAGTTTTTTGAGATGTTCAATTCTGTGTACATTACGTTGCTGTATTTGTTATGGTTTAGGCAACGTAAGCCATTTAAGCGTCAAAATAGGGACTTTATTTCACGTTTTTCACTATAAGGGGTGATTTTTAGGGGTGAAGGGGTTGAATATCTCAACTCTCTTATAGTCTATGTTCATCCCCGTAATCTCCTGAACATTTTTTTTTTCAAAAAGCCCCATTTGAATCGGATGAACGGTATGGCAGAGCACGCTTGCTTGGGAATCTACTTATACCGATCTTCTTTGTACTAATGAAAGACAGAAATGGTTATTGTGAGTTATACGTAAAAGATAAACATAGGCTATGCTGTCGCTGACTTTTTTGTAGAGTTTTTTGAGATATTCAAATTTTCTGCAAATCAACTTTGTGTATTTGTTATAGTTCAGGCACCGTAAGCCATTTAAACGTCAAAATAGGGACTTTATTTCACGTTTTTCACTACAAAAGGTGATTTTTAGGGGTGAAGGGGTTGAATATCACAACTCTCTTATAGCCTATGTTCATCCCAGGAATCTCCTGAACATTTTGCAAAAAACACCATCAAAATCGGATTAACGGTATGGCCGCGCATAGAATACCAACAAACAAACATTGTTTTTTATATTTTTATATATTAGACTAGCTAATATCCGGCGTGCGCTGCTGCGCCTAAATGAATGAAAATTAATGTGTTTTTATCTTTAGTTAAATAAGTAATGGGAAAAATAATTATAAATTTATATTTTTAGATACCCCGTGCTGATTACCCGGCGTTGCCCGGGAATGTACTTATCTCGATGTTAATTATAAATGTATATCGTAATTATTTTAAGATTCACCGTGCTGATTATCCGATGTTGCCCGGGAATCTACTTATCTCGATCTTCTTGGCATAAATGAGCTAAAAGACAAAATTCATTATTGTGAATTATCTGTAAAAGAATACCCGCCATGTGCTGCTATGCTTGCATAGGAATCTACGTACTTGGCTCGAT
Source organism: Diploptera punctata (assembly GCA_030220185.1). Classification (NCBI taxonomy): domain Eukaryota; kingdom Metazoa; phylum Arthropoda; class Insecta; order Blattodea; family Blaberidae; genus Diploptera; species Diploptera punctata. The sequence goes on from JASPKZ010006465.1 coordinate 39,720, forward strand.
CTTTTTGGCATCAATGAAAGATAAAAATGGTTATTGTAAGTTATCCGTAAGAGATACACATATGCTGTCGCGGACTTTTTTGTAGAGCGTTTTGAGATATTCAATTCTGTGTACATTAATTTTGTGTATTTCTTATGGTTTAGGAAGCGTAAGCCATTTAAGCGTCCAAAGAGCTACTTTTTTTCATATTTTCCACTACAAAGGGCGATTTTTAAGGGGTAGGAGTTGAGTATCACAACTTTCTTATAGCCTATGTTAATCCCGGGAATCTCCAGAACATTTTACAAAAAGCCGATCACAATCGGATCAACGGTATGGCCGCGCATAAAGTACGAAGAAATAAACCAACAAAAAACAAACATTCACTTTTATATATTAGATAAAGAACTTTGGATAAGAACGACTCAAAATGAAATTCGTAAAGAAATTAAATTTAGAAAAGGGAAATGGATTGGTCATGTGTTGAAGGAGAGAGAATGATAAATGGCGTTTTATTGGAGCCCCCAAGGATTGAGACGGCGAAGTGGAAGACCTAGGGCAAATGGAGAAATGCCATCAAGAATGAAGCTGAACAGGCAACGATGAGTTGGAATGAAATTAAAGCATTGGCAAACAACAGAGCTCCTTGGCAAGCTTTTATCAAGGCTCTATGCTTCCTAGGGGAGTGATCAAGACTACTATTGTATGTCATCGCAGCACTACTTTTTTTTACATGTTCTTTTATTTTCCTGGCTGGCATCTGATGTAGGCTCCAAACAAAAAAAACTGTAAAAAGACTTTTAAAAAATGTTGTGTATTTGAAAGGTATTTCTTTAAAATGAGCTTTATTATTTGGAAGTAATTAGTAGCAGAAAGAAATCGCTGGTTCAAACACGGCAGGGGTCGATGATTTTTTTAGGATGTTAAAATCCATGGAGCAAGATATCCGGGAGGAAATTTAAGTAGTGGGTCCCGAATCTGAAAATTGTCAGGCTCGTCAAAGAACCTAAAGTCTGAATAAAGAGGCCTCTTTCATCCTAGTAATACCTCAAGTGCCTACTAGATATCTCATTGCGTCGGTATGTTGACCGCATACCATTCATGAATATAAGCGTAACTAAATTACTAATTCCTAATAAAGAAGAAGCTAAGGCCCAACATTGGGCTGTTAAGCCATTGCAGATGTAGAGTGTAGCAGAAAGAAACACTGAAATATGAGTAAATTTAGATAACCAGAAAAGTATAAGACTGAATGAATTGTGAAGGCTTAAATATGAAACTAGTAAAACAAAAACAAAAAATCCTAGCTCAAACGAATGTAATCCTCTTAAATAAGGGGAAATTATACAACTTCACTTAAACTATTTGTAGAATACGCAGTGATATTTTAAACTACATAAAGGATAAATATAAAAATTGTACCGGAGCTCAATGGTAGGCAAGAGATCTCAGGGTTATGAACTCTTTATAAGCAAAAGGACAACGTATAAATGTACACTCAATTTTAACGAATCCAAGAACTCTTTATTTTCGGAGAAATACACTTTTGTTAATACAGTTACAAGTTTTTATCTAAGAGTGGAGTCGATGAAATACTTAGAGGTCCACGTGCTCGAGTCAATATTTTTAAAGTCCAAATGCTTAACGGACTATCTTTAAATTTAACTATTTCTCGGACGAATCTAATATTAACACTGAATCGGAGATCGCGGTCTGCAGGTCTACGATGTTCCAACACTGAATACAGAGTCACTGAGAGTGATAGATAGTGAGTGGTTGTTCTCGCTTATAAAGGCGGTTGCTCCTCCCACTTTTATCGAATCCACTCCTTACAATTGAATATATATTTATGTTTTATAATATTATTTACTAGTATGTATAACATTTCTAAGAACTAGGTAAATTGGTTCTTTGATATTTAATAGAAAAATGATTATCAGTTTCTTTGTAAACTGTCAATGTTAAGAGATTATCTTTTCTAGAGGTGAATGAATGTCTTTTGTTGTCTGTGCTAGGCAGGTAGTAATTCTTTATCATCATTTCTTGGAATTCCTTAGTAGCGTTAATTGGTTTCTAAGAATTGGTCAATAGATTTTTAATATTTTTAATAGCTAACTAATGTTATCTTTTCTTATTAGTTGTATAGACTGCTAATTGGAATTCTTTTGACAATACCCTTTTTGTGTTCCTATATTAATTGTAAGTTGTGTAGTAGGTAGAGTTCTGACAATACCTCTTTATTTGTCATTTGTATAGCAGGTAGCGTTTTACAGTATTTTATTCTAGACAAATGTAGGTGGAATTTTTGCCTGGGTATTTTTACTTTTCCACATACATATTTTATAGCGATATTAGTAATATATTCTATTTTCATTTTTTTATAGATTTAATTTTAATAATTTAATATATTTCGGAACATTTTAGTTTCAGCTCCATGCATATTAGAGTTGTATCTTAGTTTATATGTCTCCTTACATATTAATCGCTACAAAATATAGCCTAACGGCTAATTCCGGTTAATAGCATACATAATGCACAATCATGGACATGGTATAATTAAAGCAGATTACAAGTTTTGAAATAATATATTTTAAATTTATTATACAAATAGACAAATAAATAATAGTTTTAAAAAACTAAAACAACACGCTTTATTAGAAAACCGAACTAAAAAATGAAAAATAATTTTAATTTCCAACACGCTTGGGATAAAATGAAAGTGGTCAGCAAATAAATCACCTCCAACACATCTAGAATAAAACTAGAGTTATCTACAAAAAATAATGTTACATAATTTTACCATCAAAAGCGTGGGATGCTCTTTATCAATTAACACATTTGATAATAAATAGATATTGGTAAAAGTAAAGTCACTAAGAAGAAAACGTAAAAACCATAAAAAGCACCCCACGCGTTTGATGGTAAAATTATTTTGTCGTAGATAACTAGTTTTATTCTAGATGTGTTGGAGATGATTTTTTGTTGACCACTTCAATTTTATCCCAAGCGTGTTGGAAATTAAAATTATTTTTCATTTTTTAGTTCGGTTTTCTAATAAAGCGTGTTGTTTTTGTTTTTTAAACTATTTTTTACGTTTTAGTTTAGGTTTTCTAATAATGCATGTTGTTTTAGTTTTTTTAAGCTATTATTTTTTCATTTTTAGTTTAATTGATTGTCATAAACCGGAATACCATAAAAATTTAATTCCTTACGATATTTTTAGTGTCTAGGCACGAATATAGTTATATATTTTTTAATTATTATTACCTAACATTATTATAATATTTTTGAATATTTTAATATAGATAAATAGTTACAGTTAATCGTATCCTTCTCATATTTTTTTGGATAAATTACAATGTGGTAAGTTTACAAAATTGTCATTAATATTTTACAGAATAAGATAAAAATGTAAATATCTAAATTCGATACTATTGTAGTATGAGCTAAAAGTAATACCCTCTAAAAAAATCCTCCGGGCCGGATTTGAACCAGCGACCTATGGATTACTGAAATTATATACCACTATAGTTCACCACTCTACTAGCTGAGCTACCTGAGGATTTAATATTAATTTCTTACAACGAGCGGTTAAGGTAGGAAGCCTTGGCGCAGAGCTACGGTACTTGCGCTGGTTCGAGTCTCCATGGGGGAAGAAATTTTCTCATGGTATTTCGGTCAGTATGGGACCGGTGCCCACCCAGCATCGTGAGGCAATTGGGTAGCTACAATAAGTAGCGACTCCAAGTTGAGGAACCAGCTATAACGGCTGTGGGACTCGACATGCTAACCACATGTCACCCCTACACTGGCTCTTGATCATCTACCTCTGTAATTGACACATGTGAATGTGAAGGGCCAGCAGCCGGCTGGTAAAAGGGCAACCGCTGAAAAGTGGAAAGACCCTCAATCGGAATCGGAACAACGATGGACTTAAAAGTCGATACGTCCGCAACCTATTATACCGGTCTTTATTTTTTTTGATGTCCTGATGATCTTAGAAAAGAATTATGAAATTATTATATTGTCATTGGTCCTTTACAAGTATACAAAGTTTCAAGTCGATCCAATGTTTTTAAGTGGGTGAAAATCGTGTTGAATGATTCTGTTACATAGATAGATACATGTCGAGCTAATATAAAGCGTGTATTTTTTTTATTATATAAAACTTTCCTCATTAGAGGATTGCCTCTAGGACAAAGTGATACGGCTAATTCTGGTTAATACAATACATAATGTACAGTCATGGACGTGGTCAAATTAAAGCAGATTACACGTTTTGAAATAATATATTTTAAATTTAGTATACAAATATATTATATAAGTAATATATAAATTTACACTGGTTTTGTAGATGAAATATTATATGTGTGATCTCTGGATAGCACACCTCAAAACAATAGTGAAGCTCATTCCAAACCCAATGTAATATACCTACATTGACAAGGGTCGACCACGCGCTATGTTGCCCAACCGTGGCACGAAATTAAGCTTCTAATTGATGATGACTGATTCCCGTTTGTCCCGCGTCAGGACATGGGTGCTCCCCTAGTGGGGATTTTCTGAACCAGACTAATTTAAGCTCATTTCCCTACAGATGTCAGCAGGACATGTAAGGAAACTAAGATATAATTCGGTTGGATGAAGGTCGGTTATATTTCTTCTTTTGATATTTTTTATTCAGATCTGAGGTTCTTATATGAGCCCGAAATTCTTCAGACTCGGAACCCATTCCTTTAAGTCCCTCCCGGAAGAATTGTCCATCGAAATTTTCCATACCATAAACCCATCGACACCGGCCGGATTTGAACTGCGACCCTCAAGACAAGAGGAAAGGAACATAACCACTAGAATACCGCAGCCAAACCATAAATTCATAACATTAATCCTAAAAGATGAACCCAAAGAAAATATAATCACATCCAAAATATAACTTAATCCTCCTCAACAACAACTTTAATAATAATAATAATAGTAATAATAATAATAATAATAATAATAATAATAATAATAATAATAATAATAATAATAATAATAATGATAATTAATTTAAAATATTCATAAAATTAAATCAAGTTATATTTAAACGCACAATAAGATCTTCAATGTAAGTGAAAATTGAATTTCTAATCAAACGTGACTTCAAGTATGAGATGAAATTACTGGGATTAGTCTAGAAATAAAATTATACAGTAGTGGATTGTATGTCCTCTCTTATCGAACCAATAGGTTCATAGCCGCGCAGACATAAGTTCACCATACGGCCCTATCCTGATGCAATGTTTTGCAATGATTCCCTGTATAATCTACTTCCCTCAAATCGTGGATAATGTTATTCTCCAACTTCATTCTCGTAAACCAACAGGCGTTTTCTCTCTGGTTTTCGGCAAGAAGCTTCCATGCACGTCTTTCATTCCCCATTCGTGCCACATGTCCTGCCCATCGCAGTCTACGAGATTAACATATTATATCTGCCTTTCTATAAAGACCATGTAGTTCATCGTTAAGTAGTCTTCTCCACTCACTTCTCTTTATCTCTCTTTGGTCCAAAAATGTTCCTAAGAACTTCATTCTCAAAGATTGGTAATCTCCTTTCCTCCCTAAAAGTAAGAGTCCATATTTTGCATTCATATAATATCCATCCATAGTAATTATTTCCTAGAGCAGGTCTTTCACTGCAATCATAGCATTTTCATGCTATGTTTTGCAGCTTTACTATGGAATTATAGGTGTGGTAGCTTACCTTGCTTTCCACACCGGTATGGATGATGATGATGGCCGGATGATTTGGGTCCTAAGCTTCCTGACATTTATCTTACAGGTGAGGAAAAACCTCCAAAAAGAACCTCAACCAGGAGCCTGTCTCGACCGGGAATTGAACCCGGGTCCGCTGCATGACAAGGCTACCTACAGACCACAGCGGTGGACTCATAATATAATTGGGTAAATAACAGTTTTATATATTTTCAGTTTAAATTTTTAGAAAGGAATTGGGACGATAAGAATCCCTGTAATGCATAACAGCATGCATTTCCAGAATTGAGGCTATTTTTTAATTTTCTTTCTACCGCATATAATAAATATTTTTGATAACACACTGTTTATCCTTGATGGGGTTTCCTAACGACTTAATAACAAAGCAGATGAACATAAAACTGTGTAATTCAGGTCGACGAAAATGCAATATCTTGAATTCGCATTAAGGTCGAGGTGGATACCCCTCATGAGATAACGACGGTATACAGCAGCAAATTCCGCTCATTTATCACAATCAGGAGCGTATCTCCAGGAAATTAAAAATCTGCCTCCACACTGTACCACGTTCTGTCTCACTTTATTCCAAGATTCACAGGACCAAGTACACTAAAATTGCCGAATTCAGGAAAAAATATATCTTAAAATTCCGTTAAATCAATGAAACTATGAGATTTCTATAGACTACTTACTTACTCACTGGCACTATCGAACCTGTAGGTTCATGGCCGCGCGGACATAAGCTCTCCATACATCCCTATCCTGAGCTAATGTTTTCCAATCATTTCCTGTATAATCTACTTCCCTCAAATCATAGTTAATGTTATTCTCCCACCTCATTCTTGGTCTACCAACTGGGCGTTTTTCCTCTGGTTTTCCTACAAGAAGTTTCCATGCACGTCTTTCATTCCCCATACGTGCAACATGTCCTGCCCATCGCAGTCCAAGAGACTTAACTGTTCTTATTATATCTGGCTTCCTGTAAAGACCATGTAGTTCATTGTTATGTAGTCTTCTCCATTCACCTGTTTGTTCATCTCTCTTTGGTCCAAAAATTTTCGTAAGTACTTTATTCTCAAATACTTGTAATCTCCTTTCGTCCCTTAAAGTAAGTGTCCATGTTTCGTACCCATATAATATAACTGGTAGAATAATAGTTTTATATATTTTCAGTTTAACGTTTTTTGAAAGGAGTTGGGACATCAAGAGTCTCTGCAATGCATAATAGCACGCATTTCCAGAATTGGGCCTGTGTTTAATTTTTTTGTGCATCTCATTCCTATTTGTGTTTATTGTTCCTTGGTATTTGAATTTAGCCACTTCCTCAAAATTTCCCTCATTTGTCATTAGTTGTCCATTTCCATTATATAATGTATTTCTATGTGTGACCATATATTTAGTTTTATTGATATTTAGATTTCTATAGACTAGGAGTCACTAATTTTGTTTAGGGTTTAAAACTATAGGCATTGCCGGTTATTAAGGATTTTTTAAGAATTTCAGTTTCATGAGAAAATGAATTTTGGAAAGAAGTGTGTGGAAAAAGAAATAAAAGCTAAAATGTCTAGATAACCTGAAATAAGGTAACTTAAAGAGTATAATTTATAAGTAATTCTATAAACTTTCATTTACTAAAGTATTACAATAAAGCATCAGTCCACCGCTGTGGTCTCGAGGTAGCGCGTTGCCTTGTCACGCAGCGGGCCCGGGTTCGATCCCCGCTCGGGACAAGTTTCCTGGGTGAGGTTATTTTTCGGGGTTTTTCCTCACCTGCAAGACAAATGTCAGGATACTTTAAGGCCAAACGGTCCCCGAACATCATCTGGCCATCATTATCATCAATATCATATTCACCTCATTAGATTAAGTTTAGGTTTAAGGCCTCTCCTGGCGCATCATTACCCATCGCCATCACCCATCATATGATTGGGGCAGCGTAACCCCGCCTTCCAGGCGCCCCAACGGCAGAAATGGGTTACAATACGCCAATGCCAGGAGAGAATACCTGAAATGTCGAATGACAAACAGGTGGCATTAGAAAAAAACAATAAAGCATCTACAAGATAAATAGAACGGCACGTATAGAATACGTAATCAGTATTATTGTTCTTCACTTTCTGGTTTAGGCATCAGTTGCCTGTTCCGTCTTCACTAATAGATCTAAGACCTTCTTTTCCGAGGACGTCCGACATATCTTCTTCCTCACGAAAATAATATAAGATTTTATTTGCTAATCTACTTTCGTCCATTCTTTCTACATGTTCTTTCCACTGAATCTTGTTGTTAAATAGCTTTATTTTATGGAGTGCAGTTCTTCACGGATATCTTCGTTTCTTATCTGGCCTATTCTAATGCATCATTTTACTCATCTTAAAAATTTCATCTCGGCTTCTTGGATTTTACATGTAATCAGTATTAGAAGCATAATTGGAAGGTGTTATGTGTCAACCGGCTAAGCGACACTTAAAAAATATTTTGACGTCATCTGTTGCACTGGCTTATCAAGTGAATGTATGCACAATTTTAGCGCCAAATCTTTATATAGGCCTATAGCCTTATTAAAAATGTAAATGCCATCAGTCCTATCAGAGATTCTGTGTTTTGGAACAAACGGCTATGAAACCAGATCTTCATAAATGCTAATTTAAATTTTGCATCGTACAGCTAAGTGCCAAATGTTCCTGCTCTTAAATTGTTGATGCATAACTGTCATACAAAGAAAATAGCTTGCAATATCCAGAACATTTCTCTAAATGATAGAAAAATCCCCATTCAAATCAGTCAAGTAGTTTTTTAGTTCACAAAGGACAGACACTCATTTTTATATGCGGTATAAATATGACATAGGGTACATGCAGTATATACGCTTATCATACAGTTTGATATAATTATGGAAGATCGAATGCGACAAATTAGGATAAAATTACTTATTGGTCCTTATGTTCAAAATTTGTAGAAAGTAAACACTATGAGGTAATACTAAAACATTATTAATCAAGTAACACCTCGCCTCATATTGTCTTCTTTCTAGACCGGTTTTGGAGTATTATTCTCCATCGTCTGTAATTTCTCGACCATATTTTCTCGGACGACAGAACAACGGTTGAGAAAATACTGATTATAGGGAATTCATTCATAGTGTTCTGCCCAAGAACAGGTCATTCACTGCAAACTCAGCATTCTCCACTCTTTCCTTAACTCAGCTGTACTTTCTGTATCCGAATACAAACCATTTATTTAAATATTGTATATCATCTTACGTATTTTTCTGCCTCTAACTTTCTTTCCGTTGACCATTCCTTCTAGGGCATCCGTCAGCAGGCTGTTTCTTCTTAGTGGCCAATCCAATTTCTTTTCCTCTTCTTTATGAATTCCAGCTTTGTTGTTCTTTCACCCACTCTGTCTAGCACATCTTTATTTTTTACTTTGTCTGTGCATTTTATATGTTCCATTCTTCTCCATATCCACATCTCAAAAGCTTCCTGTCGCTTTTCCTCATTCCGTCATAATGTTCAAGTCTCTGAACCATACAATGCTACATTCCACACTAAGCACTTCACTAGCCTCTTCCGTAATTATTTTGCTACAGGTCCGCAGAAAAATGCTTCTCTTCTTGTTAAAAGCTTATTTTGTCATGTCCACCCTCTGCTTTATTTCTTGACCGCAGTTCATGTTACTACTGATAGGCCTAGTGCAACCCAAGTATTTGAAGCTCTCCACTTGCTCAATGACCATATCTTTAATCCTCACGTTTACCTTCCTTGGTTTCCTTCCTATAATCATGCCCTTCGTCTTATTTATATTTATCTTCATCCCATAATTCTCGCACTTATCATTTAGCTCCATCAGCATGTTCCTCAGTGTCATTGCATCTTCTGCTAGGAAAGCCATATCATCAGCAAACGTTAAGCACTTTATTCTTCTTTCTCCCATGTTAATCCTTCCCGTATTGTTGAAGCAGTTCTTCATTAGGTCTTCCAGGTAGATGTTGAAAAGAGTAGGTGATAGAGCACATCCTTGCCTTTCCCCTTCCAATATTATAGAGAATAATATTCCAAATATAATTATATCCTCAACTCGCGTCCAACTCAGGGTCTGGTCGAGGGATGAGATGAGATCTATATATATATATAAAGTCCACCGCTGTGGTCTCGAGATAGCGTGCTGCCTTGTCACGCAGCGGGCCCAAGTTCGATCCCCGGTCGGGGCAATTTTTCTGGGTTTTTCCTCACCTATAAGACAAATGTCAGGAACACTAAGGCCCAAACGGTCCCCGAAATTATATGGCCATCAACATCATTCTTATTATCATCATCATCATCCTTCACCGGTGTGGAAAGCAACGGGAAGCTACCACACATACAATTCCATAATAAAGCTGCAAGCATAGCATGAAAATGCTATGATTGCAGTGAAGGACCTGCCCTCGGACAGAATTAACTATGGATGGATGGATGGATATATATCTAGAGATCAGTGAATGACAAGGGTGCTGGCCGAACACTCCTGACGCACCATCACAGGGGCAGATGAATGAAATGAATCGAAATAAATGAGATGAGTATGGAGAAATGGTGGAATGAAATTGTGGTAAACGGGAGAAACCCCGAGGGAAACCTCCCCAGCCTCCGTTTCATCTACCATGAAACCCACATGGAGTAACCGAGAATCGATTTCGGTACCCCAGCGGTGAGAGGCGAGTGCCTAACCGCTTGCAACACGGAGCCACCTAATACTCCAAAAACCGGTATAAAATGAAGGCAAAATATGAGGTACGGTCATATTTGATAAATATTAAATTATTTATTGATGTAAATGAGATGTTATACAGTAAACGAAGAGAAAACTGTTGTTTCATTTGTAACTGTCTACTCACGTGACCTAACAAACATGAATCTATTGTAATGTAAAGTAACGTAATATAATCGATCTCGAAGTCACCACCCGCAGGTACTGTATCAAGCACTGCGATGTGTTTACATTAATTACAAGAACATAATACAACATGTCCATATTAACAAAATGCAGCATAAAATTTCAGCGAGTTATTAATCACAATACACACCGTGTTCCAAAATTATGGACGGGGTTTCAAAATCGTTTAATTTCCCTTACATTACACACATATATATATATATATATATATATATATATATATCCACCGCTGTAGTCTCGAGGTAGCGTGCTGCCTTGACACGCAGCGGGCCCGGGTTCGATCCCCAGTCGGGGCAGTTTTTCTGGGTAAGGTTTTTATCGGGGTTTTTCCTCACCTGTAAGACAAATGTCAGGAAAATTTTAAGGCCCAAACGGTCCCCGAAATCATATGGCCATCATCATCATCATCCTTCACCGGTGTGGAAAGTAACGGAAAGCTACCACACCTACAATTCCCTGGTAAAGCTGCAAACATGGCATGAAAATGCTATGATCGCAGTGAAGGACCTGCCTTCGGGCAGAATTACTATGGATGGATGGAGGATGGATATATATATATATATATATATATATATATAGATATTATAAATGTATTTTTTGACATTTGGCAATGAAGGCAAATATGATATGAAAAGAAAAATGAATGCTTGAGTCGGGATTCGAACTCGAGTCTCTAAAGTCTGTACCTTTAGCGCTCTAACCAACTGAGCTACTCAAGAATTCCAATACAAGCATACAATTTTCTTATACATGTAGTATTCTCAATTCACACAAGAGGTAGCTGAAATTGTTCCAACTGCCATCTCGCGGCTAACGTAACAGTTAAGCAAATTTTTAAAGAGAATATTTACTTTATAGCAGTAACGCTTTTATATATAGATATTATAAATGTATTTTTTGACATTTGGCAATGAAGGCAAATATGATATGAAAAGAAAAATGAATGCTTGAGTCGGGATTCGAACTCGAGTCTCTAAAGTCTGTACCTTTAGCGCTCTAACCAACTGAGCTACTCAAGAATTCCAATACAAGCATACAATTTTCTTATACATGTAGTATTCTCAATTCACACAAGAGGTAGCTGAAATTGTTCCAACTGCCATCTCGCGGCTAACGTAACAGTTAAGCAAATTTTTAAAGAGAATATTTACTTTATAGCAGTAACGCTTTTATATATAGATATTATAAATGTATTTTTTGACATTTGGCAATGAAGGCAAATATATGATATGAAAAGAAAAATGAATGCTTGAGTCGGGATTCGAACTCGAGTCTCTAAAGTCTGTACCTTTAGCGCTCTAACCAACTGAGCTACTCAAGAATTCCAATACAAGCATACAATTTTCTTATACATGTAGTATTCTCAATTCACACAAGAGGTAGCTGAAATTGTTCCAACTGCCATCTCGCGGCTAACGTAACAGTTAAGCAAATTTTTAAAGAGAATATTTACTTTATAGCAGTAACGCTTTTATATATAGATATTATAAATGTATTTTTTGACATTTGGCAATGAAGGCAAATATGATATGAAAAGAAAAATGAATGCTTGAGTCGGGATTCGAACTCGAGTCTCTAAAGTCTGTACCTTTAGCGTGTGAATTGTGAATACTACATGTATAAGAAAATTGTATGCTTGTATTGGAATTCTTGAGTAGCTCAGTTGGTTAGAGCGCTAAAGGTACAGACTTTAGAGACTCGAGTTCGAATCCCGACTCAAGCATTCATTTTTCTTTTCATATCATATTTGCCTTCATTGCCAAATGTCAAAAAATACATTTATAATATCTATATATAAAAGCGTTACTGCTATAAAGTAAATATTCTCTTTAAAAATTTGCTTAACTGTTACGTTAGCCGCGAGATGGCAGTTGGAACAATTTCAGCTACCTCTTGTGTGAATTGAGAATACTACATGTATAAGAAAATTGTATGCTTGTATTGGAATTCTTGAGTAGCTCAGTTGGTTAGAGCGCTAAAGGTACAGACTTTAGAGACTCGAGTTCGAATCCCGACTCAAAAGCATTCATTTTTCTTTTCATATCATATTTGCCTTCATTGCCAAATGTCAAAAAATACATTTATAATATCTATATATAAAAGCGTTACTGCTATAAAGTAAATATTCTCTTTAAAAATTTGCTTAACTGTTACGTTAGCCGCGAGATGGCAGTTGGAACAATTTCAGCTACCTCTTGTGTGAATTGAGAATACTACATGTATAAGAAAATTGTATGCTTGTATTGGAATTCTTGAGTAGCTCAGTTGGTTAGAGCGCTAAAGGTACAGACTTTAGAGACTCGAGTTCGAATCCCGACTCAAGCATTCATTTTTCTTTTCATATCATATTTGCCTTCATTGCCAAATGTCAAAAAATACATTTATAATATCTATATATAAAAGCGTTACTGCTATAAAGTAAATATTCTCTTTAAAAATTTGCTTAACTGTTACGTTAGCCGCGAGATGGCAGTTGGAACAATTTCAGCTACCTCTTGTGTGAATTGAGAATACTACATGTATAAGAAAATTGTATGCTTGTATTGGAATTCTTGAGTAGCTCAGTTGGTTAGAGCGCTAAAGGTACAGACTTTAGAGACTCGAGTTCGAATCCCGACTCAAGCATTCATTTTTCGTTTCATATCATATATATATATATATATATATATATATCTCCCGAAGGCAGGTCCTTCACTGCAATCATAGCATTTTCATGCTATGCTTGCAGCTTTACTAGGGAATTGTAGGTGTGGTAACTTCCTGTTGCTTCCCACACCGGTGAAGGATGATGATAATGATAAGGATTATGATGATGATGATGATGATGATGATGGCCATATGATTTCGGGGACCGGTTTGGGCTTTAAAGTTTTCCTGACATTTGTCTTACAGGTTGGGACAAACCCCGATAATAACCTCACCCTGAAAAACTGCCCCGACCGGGGAGCGAACCCGGGCCCGCTGTGTGACAAGGCAGCACTCTACTTATATATATATATATATATATATATATGGTGTTGCAAAAAAAACACCGACAACGGAGGCGAGGTGATATATTGAGATATGCCGATCATTTTTTAATAAGGTACCCGTGTCCGGAAATGATGGCCTCGTTTAAATTATTTTCGCAGCAGCCTGGATTCTGACTGTAAGATCCATACGTGAATCTATTGGAGGCTGATAGACTGTTTCATGTCGCCCCACAAAAAGTAGTCGAGAGGGTTAAGATCAGATGATATCGACCTGGATACGTGGTATCCAAATGTCTCCTCACATTGGCATCGAAGTGAGCTCCGTCGTATTGCAGCCACATTCCTTTGCGAAGCCATAGGTTCCGTACCTGTGAAGTTTTGTCAAGTAATGAGTCTTCAAATCCTTCGAACTAACACTGATCTTGAGACTGAGTCGGTATGTTAACCGCATGCCACTCATGCGATCTTTGGACGAATAAGATTAACTAAAAATGAACTTGGTCTATAAACTCCTGATAAAGGAGAGGCTATGGCTCAACAATGGGCTATGCCATTATAGCAGGATTTTAATATCATAATAAATATGAAAGTTTAAGTTAATAATTTCGGATTTTAAAATTCTTTTAATACTTAAATATAACTTAAATAAAAAAAAAACATCTAAATAATTCATTGTTGTTCATTTTTGAATAAAAATGTCTCGGTAACAATTAAAGAAATTGTACTACATAGCAGTTTTTGTAAATAATGCTTTTAAAAATTGTTTTAGGATGTGATATAACTTACAGAGAAAATAAAGATATAGAAAATAAAGTAAATAAATTCCAGGCTAACCATAAAAAGAACCTTAGGTCGGAAAACAAGGAAAGATACGAAACTTAAATTATATAAAACAATGGCTGTTCCTTTTTTGTTGTATGGAAGTGAAAATTAGATAATGAAATTAAGGGATAAAAGCAGGATACAGACTGCGGAAATGCTGTTTTTACGTAATGTGAAAGGATGCACAAGAACGGATAGAATAAGGAATGAAACTATACGAGAAGAATTAAATATATATAAAATTGAAGATAAAATCAGCGAAAATAATAAGAAATGGACAGAACACTTAATGAGAATGAACAACGAAAGAATACCAAAAAGAACCTTCCTGTATAATCCCAGAGGAACAAGAGATGTTGGCCGACCACGTAGAAGATGGACTCCACTTTTAACTTCGCCGGAACAGGCTGCATAGCCTAAACCTTGTAGTAGAAGAAGAAGAAAATTGTTTTAAGTCATTGTTGTCAAAATTATAAAGCCTTCTGTTATAAACTGTAATAAGAACATCTGCTTAACTTCATATTCTTAAATGAAAGTAAACTAAACTCTGAGTGGATGTTAAAACAATTAACTTTCTTGTTTAACATATCAAATTTAAACATTATATTTAAAGGAATATTAACCAATAGAATTTAAAATTACCATCATGTGATGTAATAATGTTCTTTAAAATTATAAAAGAATTACACTAGTCATTCTTCATACAACTTTCAACAAAGATAGAAGCAATAGAGCTCTCCTGATAAAATGTGATATTTAATACAATAAGAATAATGGATTCCAGAAAAGAAAATAATTTATTTTAATTGATAGTGAAGAATAATACCACTTACATTTACCTAATCTGCTGGGAACCTACAAATAAATTTGTAATTATTTCTACAAGAAACATTTTTTTATGATTTTGAAGTGTTTTCCTATCCATTGTACCAACTTCCAACCTTGCGAAGAGAATCCGGCTCTACCGAAAATTAAACCCAACCTGAACCAGTAATTCTTTTTGGGATATAAATCCTCCTTCAAAATGTTACAACATCGGGCATGAAGAGAATTACTGCTTCAAAATGTCACCACAACGTGGGACAGCAATTTACTTCTTCAATTAATCAAGTAAAAGTGATCATTCTCAGAGCCTCCTCGGATACAACACAACATTAAGACTAAACAAACCAATCACACACAATTCCATAGTAAATATGGCGAATATAATGATGATTATGATAGCTAGATGATGTTCGGGAACCATTTTGGCCTTAAGGTTTCCTGACTGTCCTACAGGCGAGGAAAAACCCCAAAAATGGAGAAAAAAGAAACAGAAAACGTGTCCCGATAAGTCAAACCCGGGTCCGCTGCGTACGAGACAGCCAATTATAAAATTCCATTCCATAGTAATTCTGTCCGAGGGCAGGTCTTTCACTGCAATCATAGCATTTTCATCCTATGATTTGCAGCTTTACTAGGGAATTATAGGTGTGGTAGCTTCCCGTTGCTTTCCACACCGGTGAAGGATGATGATGATAATGGTAAGGATGATAATGATGGCCGGATGATTTTCGTGGACCGTTGGGCCCTAAGCTTCCTGACATTTGTCTTACAGGTGAGGAAAAACTCCGAAAAAACCTCACCCAGGAGCCTGAACCGACCGGGAATCGAACCCGGGCCTGCTGCGTGACAAGGCAGCACGCTGCCTCGAGACCACAGCGGTGGACAATTATAAAATACAGATATGTAAATTTAATTTAACGGAAGCTAATGTTCGGTAGTCCTTAATCTCTTGTGATAAGGAATTCCAAAGACTAGCAGTAGATACGGTATAGGAATTGGAATAGTGGGAGGTTCCGTTTTCGTTTGGAAGATTGGAGATAAAAATGAGATAAGTAGTTTGGTAGTTTAACTTTTTTTATAATTTTGAATAGCATCTTTCTACGATCACTATGGCACTTGATATTGCTCGCATGGACTTCGTTGGTGCGATGGAGTATTTGAGAGTTAATTGTATCACGTAATCGTGCCGTAAAGTGATTCCAGTTTAAGCTCAGGATGTAAATAAAGTAGTCCTATGTAGTGTATACGCGATAAAATTAGCTTATCGGTCAACGTTGAAAAGCAACAAACAAAACGCGGAGTCCAGTCCCACAGTAAAATAACTTCGCTGTTGAATCACGTGATCAAAAGCTTATGTTTTCCTTCGAAATGAAAGAAAAGCTGCGAGTCGGCGTCGTACATTAACAGCATCTATAAAAAAATAAAATTAAAACAAACAAGAAGTCTGAAATATGAGGTCTATGACCCAAATTAATAACAATGATAATAACTAATAAAAATAATAATAATAAAAATAATAAGAATAATAATCTTCTTCTTCTTCACGGTTTAGGCTTCAATAATAATAATAATAATAATAATAATAATAATAATAATAATAATAATACTTTATTTAAGCTGCCAGAGTTAAGACCATAAGACCTTCTCTTCCACTCAACCAGCGAATAATAAAATCATACAAAAATTACATACTTATTAATTAATTAATTAATTATAACCCACTGCTCCCATCGAACCCATAGGTTCATGGCCGCGCGGACATAAGCTCTCCATACATCCCTATCCTGAGATAATATTTTCCAATTATCCCCTGTATCATGTACTTCCCTCAAATCATGAATAATTGTATTCTCCCACCTCATTCTTAATCTACCAATTGGGCGTTTTCCCTCTGGTTTTTCTACAAGAAGCTTCCATGCACCTCCATTTCCCATTCGTACCACATGCCTTGCCCATCGCAGTCTACGAGACTTACTGTTATTTTATATGGCTTCCTACACATACAATTTACCTGTCGTTCATCTCTTTTTGACCCAAAATTGTTCATAAGAACTTCATTATCAAATACTCGTAATCTTCTTTCCTAAAGTAAAGTAATCCCACTACAGGCCTCAGGAGGCCCTTCGGGTAGTAGGAGGTTAACGCTCCCACTTTTTCTGGACAATCGGCACTTTATGTCAGCCGGGTTATCAACCCTGCGTGACGGCCGCCTTTACCCCCAGAACAAACGTCTGGTACTCATTTCCATTAGAGGCTGAGTCGATCCCAGGATCACAGTGCCGCCAGAAGGTTTGGGTCAGTTTAAAAATCCTGACCCCACCAGGACTTAAACCTTCGACCTTCCGGCTTGTAGCGCAGTGCCTTAACCACTACGCTACGGCGTGCCCCATCTTCTTTCCTCCCTTAAATTAAGAGCCCATGTTTCGCATCCATAAAATATAACAGAATAATTTTATATATGTTCAGTTTAAACGTTTTTTGAAAGGAGTTGAGACGCCAAGAGTCCCTGTAATGCGTAATAGCACATATCCAGAATTGAGCTATGTTTAATTTCTTTGTGTATCTCATTTCTATGTGTGATTAGGCCTTTTGTTCCTAGATATTTGAATTCAGCCACTTCTTCAAAATTTTCCTCATTTGTCATTAGTTGTCCATTTCCATTACATACGTTAATGCATTTCTATGTGTGAACATATATTAAGTTTTATTGATGTTTACTTCCAGTCCCAATTTCCTAGTGTTACTCAACAGCACAATTTTAAAATATTACCGAGATATAGACTAAACAAAAGACAATGTGGATGTGGTCTAATATTAGCTAAATCTAACAAAACATGGAATAACAAAGTAAGAGAAGCTTCCTAGATGAATATTTATAGGTAGATATAAAATGCTGAATATAGTTGTTACGCAGTTAATATTGTCATTGTGTGGAACTTAAGATATCAGTTAATTTGGATTTTAATAATGATAGTGATTGGCAGTCTCTGACACGACTGGAAAGTGAATTGCCTGCTCTAGTCATAGATATTGTGTAAGGTATTGAGTATGTACATGTCCTGTGCTGTAGCATAGACAGTAAGTCCCATTTATGGTCATATTTGAGCTGGAACACTAATTACCTAAGCTGTTAAAGACTGGCATTAATAAAGTAAAGGAGTATTCACAAAAATTAGTTTAATAATTGTTTGGAGTTCAAATCAGACGAATAACACATCGTAAAATATGTAGTATTAACAGGCCTTGAAATCATGCGACATCTCTTGTTTGTACCGAAGCGAACTGAAGGATTGCAGATAAAAAGCCTACTAGAATGATCCGCAACGTTGTTCGTGTGAACAAAATGATTTAAACAGGTTGTGCATAAACTAACAAATTTCGTTTAATAAGAATTCGTATTGTATTGTTAGAAAATGTATTTTTAATTAGATTATCCGGCATTGCCCAGGAATCTACTTATCCTGATATTGGTATCAAGGAATTGAAAGACAAAAATGGTTTATTGTAAGTTATTCGTAAAAGATGGAGATATGTTATTGCGAACTGTCTTGTAGAATTTTTTTACATATCCAATTCTGTGTACACAAATTTGGTGTATTTGTTATGATTTAGGCAGCGTAAGCCATTTGACTGTCCAAATAGCTATATTTTTAATGCATCTATGCACACTTTATTTAGCTCCGGCCCTATAGTACGTACGGTAATATGTTAAATATGTTAATTGTCCCAGAACATTTCCCTAAATGATGGTGAAAACCCCATTCAAATCTGTCAGTTTTTGAGTCCATAAAGAACAAACAGACTCACAGACACTCATTTTTATATATAAAGATTATAGAGAAGTGCACAATACATTGAATTGAAGTGCTTAGGGCAATAATATAATAAGCCACATGTTGTTCTTTCTGAAATATAAGTATTTTAATGTTTCAAAAAATTATAAATACTCATTGTGCAGTATTGTTGTTAATACATTGTGTGTCTATATATTTTAACTGTTCACAAGCGCACTTACAAATTAGTAGGCTATATGGACATTTCATACATGTACTTGCTAGGGTCTATCATTGTAATAAATGGCATTCATTAACAGAATGTGGCATATCATGTTACTGTCCTAAGCCCTTCAATTGTAAACTAAAAATCTTAAGTTAGAAAATAAAAGCATGTCATCATGTTAAAAAAAAACTTACCGAAATGGATGGACAGTAAAACTGAGTTGGTTGCAAGACACACCACACTAACAACGTTGAATCGCGAAGTTTACGTGATCGTATTAAACGTAGTAGAGTGGAGCATAAAACCACGCGATGCGACGCATACGTCTACTGCCCAACACAGAAAACAGAGAACTGAATTGCTTGTGCCAGGCTCGCGCACTCTCTCAGAGCTTGCAATCAATGTGAAGCTGCTTTCTGCCCTTACTTTGCCTTCAAATCTACTAGGAAAAAATTAGGTCGTTTTTTTAGTAAGGATCATATGCGCCGTGACATGGTAAGGATTATATGCGCCGTGACACAATTAATATTCAATATTCTATTAAATTAGGAGTGGAGATTATTTCCAGACGCATTGTATATGAACATAATATTTAAAAATTAGGTCGTTTGTTGGTAAGGATTATATATGCCGTGACAACATTAATATTGAATATTCTGATTAGGAGTGGAACATATGTTTAGACGCATTGTTGGCCTATACGATCAATATAACATTTAAAACTCATCCCAATATTTTCCCCGCTTTATTCTTATATTTCCAACATTATTAAACAAATTCTATTATTTTATTTTACTATATATAGGAACGGTTCCAGTGGACTAGTGGTTACATACTCGCTTTTGATTCGGAGGTTCGCAGGTTCAAACTCGCCAGGAATTTTTAAGTGCATAAAATAAATTAAACATAGGTTAAATTCTGGAAATGCATGCTATTATACATTACAACACCGCTGTGGTCTCGAGGTAGTGTGCTGCCTTGTCACGCAGCGGGCCCGTGTTCGATTCTCGGTCGGGACAGGCTTCCTGGGTGATGTTTTTTTCGGGATTTTTCCTCACCTATAAGACAAATGTCAGGAAGCTTAGGGTCCAACGATCCCCGAAAATCATCCGGCCATCATCCTTATCATTATCATAATCATCCCTCACCGGTGTGGAAAGCAACAGGAAGCTACCACACCTATTACTCCCTAGTAAAGCTGCAAAGCATAGCATGAAAATGATATGATTGCAGTGAAAAACCTGCCCTCGGACAGAATTACTGTGGATGGATGTATTACAAGGGCTCTTGTCGTCACAACGGTTCTCGAAAAAACGTTAAACTGAAAATATATATAACTGTTAATCTCCCAGTTATATTATATGGATGACTATTTAACTCATGTCGCAAATGGTAGTCAATGACCAATCACGTTTCAATGAATTCTGTTTTACACCAATGAAACTCGTGTTTCACCTCGCTCTTTATCGATTTCTCTTTATCAGCCCCTGATTTTGTGATAAAGAATGCTCCTCCTTTTTTAATATTCTGAACAGGTTAGACCATTATTTTTCTCCAACAAATACATTGAATATAGCAAAAAATGAATAGATTCAGTGATTTTACTGAGTTGTTTATTCAAAATATAAATGATTAACCTTTAATGTTGATTATAATAGTTTGATGTGTTTCATTATTTCTCCACTAAAGTGCATTCTTAGAATATTGCGATCCTATTTGGCAATAAATAATATGATCGAGTTGCAGTGAATATACATAACCTCACATTTCTAATTTGTTTTCAAACATCGCCATTTACATTAACTATATAAATATTTTAAAACACTGGTAACTATATTCAAATAATAATTATTTTTTAGTAAAGAGCTTAATTTTATTCGTTAAATAGTCCTAACAAATGCCACTCTTGATTTCCAAATTCTCTAGATAAATTCACTCCTCGCTTCGTGAGTCGTGAATTTCGCTCGTGGCATTACTTATGACTATTTAACTCATGCCCCAAATGGGAGTAAATGACCAGTCACGTTTCAATGATTTCTGTTTTACAACCAAACACAGTCGTGTTTCACCAAATATTTATCAATATTAAATTTACCACATTAAAGAAAGCTCCTCCTTTTTAATATTATGAACAGGTCTGACCATTATTTTGCAGTGACTGGCTCTGTAAGAAATACGGCTACCAGATTGTATATATAGTGCATGGATGTCAACACATAGCGCTTACAGGAGTTAATATAAAAACATTTGTAGCAATTGATTATACCACCAAAAAAAAGAAACCACTGTTTGCACTTTCTTAAATGTATTTTTTCCCAGGTGATAATCCAGAAAAATAAAATTGTCATATTTACATCATACGACATCAGAATTGAATTAATATACAGTTTGATGTGTTTCATTTTTTCTCCACTAGAGAGCATTCTTACAATATTGCGTTCCTTTGGCAATAAATAGTATGATCTGGTTGCAGTGATAAACAAAATAAGCAGATGAAGCGTTGTTTGTTTTCAAACATCGCCGTTTACATTAAATATATAAATATTTTAAAATAACTATAGTTAAATAATGATTTGTGAGTAAACAGCTTAATTTTATTCGTTAAATAGTCGTAACAAATGTCACTCTTGATTTCCAAATTCTCTAGATAAATTCACGACTCACTTCGTGAGTCGTGGATTTATCGATAATTTGGAAATCACTCGTGACATTACTTATGACTATTTAACTCATGCCACAAATGCTAGTCAATGACCAATCACGTTTCAATGAATCTTGTTTTACAACCAATGACAGTCGTGTTTCACCTCGCTCTTTATCGATTTATCTTTATCAGCTCCTGCTTTTGTGATAAAGAAAGCTCCTCCTTTTTTAATGTTCTGAACAGGTCAAAGCATTATTTTTCTCCAACAAATACATTGAATATAGCAAATAATAAAAATATTCCTTGATTTTACTGAGTTGTTTACTAAAAAAAATAGATGAATAACCCGTAATGTTGATTATGATATGTAGTTTGGTGTCTTTCATTATTTCTCCACTTGGGTGCAATCTTACAATACTGCGATCTTATTTGGCAATAAATAATATGATCAAGCAGCAGTGAATGAACATAACCTCACATTTCTGATTTGTTTTCAAACATCGCCGTTTACATTAAATATATAAATATTTTAAAATAACTATAGTTGAACAATGATTTGTGAGTAAACGTATTCGTTAAATAGTCCTAACAAATGCCACTCTTGATTTCCAAATTCTCTGGATAAATTGGAAATCACTCGTGGCATTACTTATGAGAATTTGGAAATCAAATGTGGCATTTGTTAGGACTATTTAACGAATAAAATTAAGCTGTTTACTCACAAATCATTATGTAAATATAGTTATTTTAAAATATTTATATATTTAATGTTCCAAGAAGCAAGTCCTCCGGGAGGGACTTTAAGCCGTGGGTCCCGAGTCTGAAGATTTTCAGACTCGTAAAAAATCCTTAAGCCTGAATGAAAAGGCCTCTAAGCAAAATTTACCGAATTTCCCGTCCTAGTACTACCTTGGTTTCCTAGATGTCAGTATGAGGCGGAACGCTGACCACGGACCACTCAAAATGACATCTATACGAAAACAAGTGTAACTAAATTAGTATGGTTCAAATTCTTCCCTGTAGGCGAAGAGCGCCTAAATCTCTGTAAAGGGAAAACATAGGCTTACAATACAATACAATATATTTAATGTAAACGGCGATGTTTGAAAACAAACGAGAAACGATTGGTACGCTTCATTTGCTTCTCTCATTCGTCACTGCAACCAGATCATATTATGTATTGCCAAAGGAACACAATATTGTAAGAATGCACTCTAGCGGAGAAAAACTTAAACACATCAAACTGTATATTAATTCATTTCTGATGTCCTATGATGTAAATATGACAATTATATTTTTCTGGGAAAAAATACATTTAAGAAAGTGCAAACAGTGGTTTCTTTTTTTGGTGGTATAATCAATTACTACAAATATTTTTATATTAACTCCCGCATGCGGTATGTGTTGACATTCATGCACTATATATACAATCCGGTAGCAGTATTTCTTAGTGAGTCAGTCACTGCAAAATAATGCTATGACCTATTCAGAATGTTAAAAAAGGGGGTGCCTTCTTTATTATGATAAACTTCTGTTAGTAAATTCTAGACGAAACACGACTGTGATTGGTTGTAAATAAAAAATCATTGTAATGTGATTGGTCATTGACTGCCATTTGGGGCATGAGTTAAATAGTCAGGGATAGAGCTCGGGTTCAATTAACTATGAAGTTACTCATGTACAGTGCGAATCAGTATAGCACTGGATAGCAGACGCGGGGATTTCACTATACACTGCTGATGAACTCGCGGCGGGGAACGGACAACGTAGGATCGCGGTGATACAACCATGCAAATTTTCATAATTATTTTACAAATTGTCGTACTTACCAACTTTATTGAAGCAGGTGCTGGAACTATCCTCCTTCGTTGTCCATACATTTTTGACACCTCTTTATAATTTTTTTGTACATATTATAGACTGTTGAACGTGACGGAATTTTTACACCGGGAATCGTGTTTCAAAAAGTCTTCGTACTTGGCTGGCAGACTGAGTTACAAATATTGATCATAAATAAATACATGTTGTTCAGTAGAAAAATTATTAGTCATTATACAGTTTACACTTATGCACACGTTGTTCAGTTTACATTATACACACGCCATTCATTTCACAAGGAAAAGCTACCGAGCATCTTCTATACTCGAGTTACACTATCTGACTGTGACCTTGAATGTGTGGGATGTACTCGTGTACTGCTGAGTCAGCGCACTTTTCAAGCCCCGTGTCTGCACATGTAAGCCTTCGTCGTCGCACAGCACAAACCCCGCGTCTGCTGTTCAATACTATACTGATCTCACTGTACTTTGAGTATATCACCTTTGAAGCGGAACATAAAACGTGCATTATGAATTTAAAAACTCTGTCATCTAACATCCAAGAGCAGAATAAACTATATATAAAATTATATATATATAAATTTCTGGTTCCATCTTGTTCTATGTCTATTGTAAAATTTTTAAAAATTGCATGATCTCTATATTATTATTAATGTTTGTATTGTTTTCCATCTCTATTGTCAAGTAAACGTTGTCACTTCTGGCAGATCCTACTTGGGTAAATAAATACCAATATCTTATGTATGTCTACCGCTGTGCTGCCTTGTCACGCAGCGGGCCTAGGTTCGATCCCCGGTCGGGGCAGTTTTTCTGGGTGAGGTTTTTATCGGGGGTTTTCCTCACCTGTAAGACAAATGTCAGGAAAACTTTAAAGCCCAAACGGTCCCCGAAATCATATGGCCATCATCATCATCCTTATCATTATCATTATTATCATCCTTCACCGGTGTGGGAAGCTACCACACCTACAATTCCCTAGTAAAGCTGCAAGCATAGCTGCCTTCAGGCAGAGTTACTATGGATGGATCTTGTGTCTATTTAAAGAATGATACAGGTGATATAAATAAGAGATTAATAGAAATCAAAAAATATATTTAGGAAGATAAAAGAACAGAAAAAAAATTATGAAAAATTATATTAACAGAGAGGATACAACTTCATGCTATTAAAAAAATTTAATCATTAGTGACTACACAATCTTCAAAATCTATTTGTACATGCGCCAGACAACGGATACCTAATGTAGGGGATAAGAATGCATTTTCATGAAATTACTTAGTATGTAAGATATTTGTATACATGGAAGAAAGAATAAAATTAAAAGAAGAAGCAAATAAAATCTTCTAGTAGATATAAAAAAAGCATAGATATACCAAAAAAGGAACCCAGTGAAGTGGGTTGTCCTCAGCTAGTACCAAATAAAAAGAAACAGAGTGCAAAATCACAAGAGGATTTTCAAATCACAATTTTTTTTTTCCCAAAAAATTCTTATAAAATCAACCTTCATATTAATTATTAAATTAATTATTTATTTATTTTTCATTATCAGAAGATTATTTTTATTCTTTCCTTCACTTCAGTTTCTATAGAAGCATATCATCTCAGAATTGATTGAATCTGCAAATTATAATTCCTCTAGATTTCATAACTACACTATCAGACAATATAATTTAAGCCAATACATTTTCTGGAGGATGACTCTTTTATAAAACAATATAAATAAACAAACATCTTTATTCAGGCAGGTCCTACTTATTACGTGAAAACAGTAATGCTCAGAAATATACTTGAAGTCAATTTATTTGTGCTTGAGATTTTACCACTTCTCTTTAAAAAAAATGGTGTTCATTTTGATTCAATATTTTACTGCTTGAAGAGGAAAAAAGGTATATTATATATCAAAACTAATTTTTATTTCAGAACTTCTTTTTATAAAAGCTTCAACATCTACGGTCATACTGTATCTATATTTTGGCTGTATTTAGTTAGCTGTGGTGTCAAGTATCTTCCATAGAGTCCATTGTCTAATTTTAATAGTAACAAATGGAATGCTAATGGAATTACTATGCTAATGGAATACCAATTCAGTAATTGCCTTGAGGACTGATGAAAATCAAGTAAAAACTTCAATCAAGTTGATCAGCCTCCAATTTTAACCTGGAACCTCCCAAATATGATTTTCTAATGCAAATACCTGCAATGTGGTAGCTATCACAGAGCTGGTCTCACAGTTCACACACACAGTTGTCATCGGGATCATGGAAGCATTTGAGTTTACATATTTTATGATAGTATCTATGCACTCTAGCAAGTTCACAAGGTATCTGAATTCTTGGTTCGTGTCTGTCCAGATTCTGTTCATCATTTCTCCTATTGTGTAGAAGTTTGGCCAGATCTCATTCCTCTACCTCTGTTTTTCATGCAGCAGTGCCTTCCAGTTGTCAGTGGATGTTAGAGCTAATGTCAAACATATGTCTTCTATAAAGGTCTCTTTAGCGAGTTCATATACTAATCTCGATCTTGCATGTTTTGATACACCTAGTGCTGCTTTTAGGAAGTGCAATTTGATAGTTTCTAGTGTCCTTAGGTCATTTATGATTAATTAATAGAGAGTTACAATTTTAACGACTCACCTCATATTTAGTTAGAAGGAATTGATAATGATACATAATGTATAGAAACTATTCTTCAAGAAATCTACAAACATGAGGTGAGTCATTAAAATTCTAACTCTCTATTAATTAAAATAAACCTCATAGTGTCACTTCCTTTAAATATTAACATTTATTCATTGTTAAATATGGGAAATAACGTTATGAGGTTCTTAATTCGTAAATTAATTAATCTTTTTTTTAAACATAGAAAATATTCTAAAATATATCTAATGAATAATTACAGCTTAAATAGTTTATTACCTATTGATGATGCATTTGATATATGCTTCAGTCAATTCAGATGCAATAAAATGGCTGAAGAAGTTGAGTCTTCTGTTGCTGTGTCGCCATCAAAATTTTTAAAACACAAGTTTGGCAAACTTTTGACTAACTAGTGGTAAAAACCAGTTATTTTAAATATATTTCACAAGTTCTATATAAAATCTCATCAGATTTCTTAGAAGGAATTGATAATGATACATAATGTATAGAAACTATTCTTCAAGAAATCTACAAACATGAGGTGAGTCATTAAAATTCTAACTCTCTATTAATTAAAATAAACCTCATAGTGTCACTTCCTTTAAATATTAACATTTATTCATTGTTAAATATGGGAAATAACGTTATGAGGTTCTTAATTCGTAAATTAATTAATCTTTTTTTAAACATAGAAAATATTCTAAAATATATCTAATGAATAATTACAGCTTAAATAGTTTATTACATATTGATGATGCATTTGATATATGCTTCAGTCAATTCAGATGCAATAAAATGGCTGAAGAAGTTGAGTCTTCTGTTGCTGTGTCACCATCTAAATTTTTAAAACACAAGTTTGGCAAACTTTTGACTAACTAGTGGTAAAAACCAGTTATTTTAAATATATTTCACAAGTTTTATATAAAATCTCATCAGATTTCTTGTAATCTACCCCATTCAATGATCACATGTTTCATATACTTCACATGTGCTCCCTGTCAATGTGACAGTAAATTTTGGCATGAATGGCAAAGGGATACAATTGGCATTTGTTTATGTTAGGATCACTCAAAGAATGGATAAATTATAACTGATTTTTTTATAGGGATCAGAAAAAATACTATATCTATAAAACTACTCAATATCATAACAAAATTTTTTAAGGGATGTCAGAAAGACAATCTCCCTTCACTGGGTATAAAGAAATATTTAAATATTCAACTACAATTAATATTTCATTGGAAGTAACACACCTCAAAAACATGAAAAATGGATAAGTAGATAAATCTTCAGGAGCTGCTCTTGCTTAGTCAGAAAAGCATAGAATTGAAGTGAGCACAAAATTATTAAAACAGTTGGAAAAAAAATCTGAAGAACTGATAATGTGGAAGAAAATTTACACCCACAAGAACAAACAAAACTTGAATTTTGAAACATCCGGGGAAAAATATTTGACTTGGAAATTTATAAGTCTTTCAAGAGGAAGCAATAACCAGGATCACCAACCAAGAATTTAACAGTCAGATAGAGCTGATGACAATATGTGTGCATACTGAAACATATTCTCATATGAGGTAAGATGTTATTGACTCATTTAAATTTACTTACCTAAAACTGGAAACAATCATCAAAAACACAGCCCCATTCCAAAATCCTTGCGTAAGAAGGTCTTTTTTTTTTAACACATTGCATAAAGTTAGGCTATTAGGAATTGGTGTTTTAAACAATCAGCAAATCGTGGGAAATCTATTTGTTTACCTTGTGTGTCTAGTTTTACAATAGGATGTATTTTCAATAATTTATGTTTTTCTATCATAATTCAGAAACATGTCATTATCAATAAAATTAATATATCTGTTAAGAAGTTCAAACCTATCCTGTGACACGGAGTGGTAAAACATGGTAGAAGTTTCATGAAGATGATTTTTGCTAAAATATGATTTTAATATCCATTAATTTTTTGCAGTGAGAGAAAAAATAAATAAAATATAACTCATCAGTATCTGTATCTTTCCATTGGTGAACCCTGGACCTCGACATTAGATTATCTTGGTTTCAATTTATAATTTGATTGACAAACCTGTTGGGTTCCTTCACTATTTTCTACATCAAAGCATCATCAAAAAATTTTAAATCCCTGAGATGATCTTCCTACTTCAATGAACAGCCCGCTTTTACCATTAAATAGAATTTCTTTCTTGTAATTGTTATATACTCAGATAATAGGAAAGAAAATGCAATATGGACAACCTTTGCACCTACTATTTGTAGATCTTGGGAAAGCGTACGACAAAGTCCCTATAGAGAAACTATGGATTGCTTTAAGACGTATGGGAATTAACCCTCTACATGCCACTGGTAAAATCTTTTCTGTCAGAGATTTAAATTGCATCTGCCGATCTGATCGATTTTGCAAATAGTTTAAGTATATTGCCTAACAGGTATTTGACAGGAGCATCAGAGCCGATCTAATCAGCTCACGGCACCCAAAGGGTTAAGACTATAATAATTAAAGCTATACAAAATTTATATGACAATTGCATATCTAAAATTAAAATTGGCAATAAATTGTCACATGGTTTTATGATAAATAAAGGTCTTTGGCAATAAATTGTCACATGGTTTTATGATAAATAAAGATCTTCGTCAAGGTTGTTGCCTATCACCGACTCTGTTTAAAATATATGTACATGAAATATTAAAGAATTGAAGGAAAAAATGTTCAAGCATGGGAATTCCTATTTCAAACAATAAAACTTTATACAACTTACATTTTGCAGATGATCAATTATTAATTGCACAGGATTATGAAGATTTAGAATATATGACTAGAAAATTAATAGAAAATATGATAAATGGGGATTAATTTTGAACATAAAGAAAACAAATATTTATCAATTGGTGAACCAGAACAAAATTCAATTTTGGAGTCTGGAGAAACAATAAAATCTTGTAGTGCGATCACATATTTAGGAATTAAAATTAATAAAATTGGAAGTAATGATGAAATAAGAAATAGAAATAATAAAGGAAAATTTGCAATTGTCTGTCTCAATGGAATATTGTGGGATAAAAATATAAGTAATAAAAATAAAATTAATATATTGGGCTATTCAAAAAGAAGGAACAGGCTTCAAACAGTTATTCCTTCCAAATTACAAAAAATAGAAATACAATTCCAACATTCTTAGAAAGAGAAAAGTTTGAAGTTCCAATCATGGCTGCATTGGTGCTGTTGCTTGAAGTTGTGATCATAGTTGCATTGGTGCTGTTAGATTGGAAGATGAGGAGCAGAAGATCAACTTCATCACGTCACCAGACCTAACCCCATGTGATTTTTATCTGTGGGGTTACGTAAAAGACCGTGTTTTTATCCCCCCTATGCCTGACACTCTTGAAAATCTGCAAAACCGAATTGTTAAAGCTGTAATTCAATAACTAGAGAT
The DNA here is from genome assembly GCA_030220185.1 of Diploptera punctata. Lineage (NCBI taxonomy): Eukaryota > Metazoa > Arthropoda > Insecta > Blattodea > Blaberidae > Diploptera > Diploptera punctata. The sequence goes on from JASPKZ010006465.1 coordinate 69,570, forward strand.
TCATGTGTGGCAAGAAATGAGCCACCATTTTGGCATTTGTCGTGCAACACATGGTGCTCATATTGAATGCATAAAATAGTGAAATTTTAACTTTTCTCTTTCCAGGAACATTAGAATTGTGTTTATATTTTTTGTAGTTTGGAAGAAATAAATGTTTGAAGTCTGTTCCTTCTTTTTGAATAGCCCTGTATATCATACAATTATTAAAAGCATCATTACTTATGGAGCAGAACTTTGTTCATTAACAACAAAAACAAATAAGTATCTTTTGGTAATGGGAAATGGGTTTTATACGAAGGGCAGCAAGAATTTCAAGAAGAGAAAAAATTAGAAACTAAGTTATAAGGGAGAAAATGAAGATTGAAGACACTATTTTAGATTATATTAAAACTCAGCAATTAAGATGGTATGGACATGTCCAGCGAATGGAAGTGGATCAGCTACCAAAATGTGTTATGGAATGGACACCTGAGGGAAGATGAGGCAGAGGAAGACCTAAAACCTCAGGGAATATATTTATACATGAAGGAGAAAAGATACAACCAGGAGATTGGATGGCCCGACAAAATTGGCTATTAGGAATTGGACGATGTCAAAGACATTAATCAACCAATGATCTATCAATTATTTACTTTTTCCCAATTCTAATTACCAATACTTTGTGCCTTGCAATATTTTGAAGGTGGATTAATTTAATTAGTTTCATCTTCTGACTCGCTACTTTCTTATCTATCTATCTTCAAGTTTTTTACAGCTGCTGCCATCTTCCTGAGCCAAACTTCCAAATTCTTCTCTGTCACTTTCATTATTTTTCTCTCACTTATCACCCATAAAACTGTCATCAGCTTCATCACTTTATCTCTCATACCACTAAGACAAATTCTAATATTTTCCAATAAAAGTTGATTCAAAATTTTATCAGAATTGAGTCCATTGGTTGTGCCATATTTATACACACTAATCTTTTGAGAATGTGGAGCATTGAGTTGAATAGCTAAAATTCATAGACATTGATAATCTCAGAACATGTTTATATCTGTAGAAATATAGAAAGGGAATCTACTAGTAACAGTAATGGAATTTATTGACTTTTTTTTCCAAAGAAAGGAAAATACACCTTTCATTTACATTGTGCATGGGCCTGTTTGGCCGTAAATGCATATTCTGTTCCATGAAAAAAAAAAATATATGAATATATAAACAAATGTATACATGGCAACACACTTACACTCATACATAAAAAAATAGATAAAAATGATGTATATATGTAAGTTTAAGTCTACAGTATATACACAATAAAACACATCTACACTCATACATAAAAATATCATATGTACAGATATAAAAAAATTAAAAAATTAATTCTCTCACTTTGTACAATAATAAAAAAAACTTGCTACAGAACAGATTTTAAAAAATTCCTCCACAGACAGCAAATGCATCAGAAGTCTATTCAACTAAAATTACTTATTATATAATACAGATCTACAAGCATTCAAGGATACACAGACAAAATAGTACCTTTAAGTCCCAAGAGATGGCAGAAGAATGATGATTTTCAAGTGTTAATAAACAGTAAAATCTAATAATTTCCTGGTGATGAGTTACTAAGAACTTGGAAACACTTAAAATCTTTAGCAATGATAAATATACAATTTAAAAATTAGAAGAAAAAACTATGAAAATAAATGAATAGATGCTTATAAAAGGATGTTTGTTTCAAATAGTATGGCATGTGTTACCTTTTATAATAAATACTTCCGAAAAGTATCAATATAGATGGTAATTAGTTGGTCATTATATCATCTTCAATTCATCGCCATTCTGGCTCAGATGGTAGCATCTCTGCTATCTGACTAGCAGACATGCATTCAATACCTGGTGGCTTGAAAATTTTAATTGTAAAATTAATTTAATTGCAAAATTTTCAATACCGGTATTGAGACAAGGAAGAGTGGTGTGTATAATTTTTAATAATTTTATTGTGCACCAAATTTCTGGATTATATTGCAAATCCACTGCAGAACATATGTTGAGAGGCATATGGTACCATGCATAGTGATTCATTCATCAGATGGGATTTAAGCTTGGCAACCCCTGCCTTTTTTTTTATTCGACATAAATACTATAATCTGTATAATATAAAGATTGAGGTAAGATATAACAGACTAAAAATAATTTAATTAATAGAACCTCAAAATATTACTTCCTAAAATAAAACATTATAATCTGTATTTCACCAAGGGTATATCATGGGGTATTTACATTTTATGATTGTTCAATTACTGTTGTTTACAAGAGCTAAAATTATACCAACAATTATTAATGCATGGTCATGAAAATAAGTTAATTGTTCTATTTAATATTTGAAGGAAGTTACACTATGAGGTTTCTTTTAATTATTATGATCTTCTGCTCCTCATTTTCCAATCTAACAGCGCCAGTGCAACTATGATTGCAACTTCACCAGTGCGGCATGATTGGAACTTCAAACTTTTCTCTTTCTAGAACTGTTGGAATTGTGTTTCTATTTTTTGTAATTTGGAAGAAATAAATGCTTGGAGCCTGTTCCTTCTTTTTGAATAGCCCTATATATTAATTTTATTTTTATTACTTATATTTTTATTCCACAATATTCCATTGAGCAGACTATTGCAAATTTTCCTTTATTATTTCTATTTCTTATTTCCTCATCATAACTTCAATTTTTATTCATTTTAATTCCTAAACATGTGATCTCACTACAAGATTTTATTGTTTCTCCAGTCTCCAAAATTAAATTTTGTTCTGGTTCACCAATTGATATATATTTGTTTTCTTTATGTTCAAAATGAATCCCCATTTATCATATTTTTCTATTAATTTTCTAGTCATATATTCTAAATCTTCATAATCCTTTGCAATAAATAATTGATCATCTGGAAAATGTAAGTTGTATAAAGTTTTATTATTTGAAATGGGAATTCCCATGCTTGAACATTTTTTTCCTCCAATTCTTTAATATTTCATGTACCTATATTTTAAACAGAGTCGGTAATAGACAACAACCTTGATACAGACCTCTATTAGCATAAAACCATGTGACAATTTACTGCCAATTTTAATTTTAGATATGCAATTGTCATATAAATTTTGCTGTCTTACCTCGCTATTCCTTCGGTCTAATTAGATGACTGGATGTGAAGTATGTGAGCTGATTGAATTTCTTTTTGTTTTCCATATATAAATTTTATCACAATCTCCACATTTAATCTAAAAATTCATTATTTGCTTCCTTCATCAATTTTGTAAGTTATGTTGGTTTGATTATCCTTTTGAGGTTACATTACCAGATTAAATGTGGAGATTGTGATAAAATGTACACATGGAAAAGAAAATGAAATTTGAACACCTTGGGAATATCAAAAATGGGGAATTGGAAAAATAGCAGTAGCCGCTCATAATTGGACAGAAAAACATGAAATTGTAAGAAAGGCTTGTTTAAAAAAACAAGCATAAAAACCTAAGGAGCTCACTGTTTGGAAAAAAAATTCACATCCAAAAAAAATCTAAAAAGAAAGAGTAATAGATTTTGAAATTACCAGAGAAGTTTTTTGATTGGGAGGTTCATTGATCCACCACAGATGGAGTCAGAAGCAGTGCTCCTGGATGACAGACATCATTTATTTAATATATGTAGGAAATAACACTATGAGGTTTATTTTAATTATTAATGAGTTCGATATTTTGACTTACCTCATATTTCTTTTTCTTTTAATTTTTCTTTTGTTAATTTTAGGTGTAGAAAGTATAGTTCAATGTCTATTATATTTACTGTAGCGTAATGTTTGTTTTTTCCAATTTCATAGTTTTCTTTTCCAAAATTTTTTATGGTTGTTATTATTGTTTTTTATCATTTTTCTAACAAATTTTGGTGTAATTTCCAATTCCAAACATCTATTGTTGAATTTTATATTGGCAGCTCCTTTTATTTGTCATTTCTTTTAATTTTAAATATTATTTAATTTCCATCTTAGTTTCCAAAAAATTTACATTAAATTCTTGAATTTTTGATACTACCATCTTGTTAACAGCTGTTCATACAGTTCGTATTTTATTTGTTTTCCTTACAACTTGAATAGTAAACCTTATTTAATATACGTAGGAAATAACACTGAGATTTCTTTTAATTATTAATGAGTTGGATATTTTGACTCACCTCATATTTCTTATATACTCTTCAAGAGATATGAGGTGAGTTAAAATATCCAACTCAATAATAATTGACAGAACATCAGTCTAGTAATTGCTGAAGATGTAACCACTAAGGTTACAAAACTGGTCTAATTAGAAGACAGGATATCAGGTAAGGTAAAAATAAATTTAATTTAATATTGGGAAGTAAACATTATGAGGTTATATCAAATAATTTTATTTTTAAATTTTAAATTGAACCTTATAATGATATTCCGTATAAAGTTTGAGCCAATGGAAGTTTACTCCCACAAAGTGTTCAGTAGTGACAGATAAACACCTCTACTTTTCATGTGCTATGTGCAGTTTTTGAGCTACAACCAATCTGGTTTCATCTTACCTCATAAATCATTGAGTTTTATTTGAACATGTTTTGATATCAAGTTGATGATGATGGGCATAGCATATTGAAACATGTTCAAATAGAACACAACAATTTATGAGGTAAGATGACTCCAGATTCACTTAATTAATTACTTTCTAATGTAATTTATTAATAACTTCCTACAGATTATTGTAAAAGTATGAATGAAGGAAGTCGTGTTTATGTGAGTTCTGCATATCTACACCAAAATGCTTTCAGAGAGCCAATTGCCAGTATTTAACTATTGTAAGTTAAACATGGCAGAATTTATATAAGTTTTGTGATTATGTTGATAAAAGTGAGTAAATCTAAATTAATTTTATTATTGTTGTGTTTAATAACTAAATACGACAGTTCAAAGCATGGAAAGTGGTACATGAAAATGTCAAATATTACACAAACTTGCTGGTTCAATGTTTACAAATTCCTGGTAAGTAATAAAAATGTCGCTTTTTTATATCAAACAAAATCTTTTGTCTACTTGTGGTGATGCACCAGACTAGCCTGACCCACCCTCATTCATGCTGTTTGCTACAATTTCATTTTGCTCACATATTAGGCTACTATACAGGGGACAATATTAGAAATTAGAGAATAGCAAAACACCATGAGTGAATTAATAAATTACAATAGGAAGTAACATTGTGAGGTTCTTCTTAATAAATAACTTGCATCTGGTCATCTTACCTCATAAATTCTTGAAGTTTCATTTCACATGTTTTGTTATATTGTCCATACCATCATCAGCTTGCCCACACTGTTGATTTTTATGTTGTCAGCCCTGTTGTCTCCCTTCCAAAATTAAACTTATGATCAGAAAATTTAAGCTTGCTGTAAAGAACATTTTATTGTCTTACGTACCATTAAGTATGGGTGAATACCTAAATTTAAAATTGCAAGCAATATTTGATTGGAATTGCATCTCCATCTTTTCTTGTGAAAGTGCTGTCCCCTGATTTTATGGTGTATTTTAAATGCAATGTAAATTAGTTTCATTATATATTTATGTATGTATTTGATATATTTTATATTGTTGTTTATGTACAGATTGCAATCTGGACACGTCTGAAGCATCTATGATGCACTAACGGATGTTAAAATAAAATATATGAATAAATAAATAGTTTGACTCCTGCTCCATCTTCTGGTTGACTTAAGAACTTGTGAATAAAATCTCTTTTCCCAGGAATTTCAAAGTTCATAATCCTATTTTTATTCTACTGGATGTAGATCTTCTCGCAAATGATGACCTCTTTAGTTTTTCCTAACTGTTTTAATAATTTACTTTTACATCAATTTTATGCTTTTCTGACCAGATATGGGAACTATTACAGGTTTTTCTATATCTCCATTTTAACATTTTTATAATATTACATAATTTCACTAGTTTTACAACATATTTATGTATATATTTGGGGTTAATATTACATAAAAATCCATACTCTAGTCATCAATTGGAGAGGTAAGTAGAATTTTATCATTACCATCATCATCCTCTTAGAGAAATTGGACTGACCATTTCTTTGTGGCTTTCTCTCTCTTTATCTCTATCTTCCTTCTGTTCATATTATACACTCTTGTTGGAAATTTGGGATTGTAATATCTGCAATACATGATCTTAGCAAACCTCTTTATATGCTTTTGTTCACTCCTATACTAATAATGGCCTAATTATCATTCTGTTTTAGGGAAGTACATTGAATTTACCAGAGAGGCCTTGGTATCCATTGACAATGGCATGCAATTGCTCTACTTACTTCCCTAAGGAAGAAAATTATTTGACTCAATAATGTAAAAATGTTACCTACTTAAAAATCTGTATACTTTTTCATATCTATTTTTCGACTTTGCTGGTAATAGAAATTGAACCGTGGCATTCACCACTTCATCTACATCACAATTAATCATATTTGTAATTAATATGCAGTCTGAAACTGTTATTTAAAATGTCTGCCACTAATTCAGACTATTCAGACATACCGGTAACTATTATTTTATTATTTAAGTTGAATATGTTTAATTCTAAATTACAGAAGAATATGGATTAAAGATATCTACAGAAAAAACAAAAATTATGGCATTTCAAGGTGTAAATCCTGTCAGAAGTAAAATTGTACTGGACAATAACATTTTGGAGCAGGTGAATAATTTTACATATCTAGGATGCAATATCTCATATGAAGAAGAAAAGGATGTAAATGCAAAAATATCTCAATTTTTAAGAATTTTAGGGTTAATAAATTCTATCTTCAAGCCACAGTTAGTCCAAAAGCATTCAAGACTGAAAGTGTATAAAACACTGGCTCTTCCAACTCTTTTGTATGGTAGCGAAGTATGGACGTTGAAACAGAAGGATATACAGAGACTAGATCTGCTGAAATGAGATATCTTCGGAGGACTGCAGGATACACACTACTAGATCACAAAAAAAATGAAGACATCTTAGAAGAATTACACATGGAATCTTTAGAAAACAAAATTTCTGATTATAAGTCAAGATGGATGCAACATGTTCATCGAATGGAAGATCACAGAATACCCAAACAAATGTTAAGATATCAACCTGCAGGAAGAAGAAGACCAGGACGTCCACTCAAAAGACTTCTGGATGGTGTTTCTCTTGAGGCCGAAACAGGTCAACAAATGGCCTAAATTCGTGAATGTACTATGATGATGATGGTATGTTTAATTCTTCTCTTTTTGTTTCATTATATTGTTTATCTATTCTCCTCTATATAGCAGCAGTTCTTAAAAATCTTATCTCTGATCATTCTATTTACCATTTCTGATCTTTTGTGAACCCAGGATTCTGAACCATATATAAGAAATGGAATGTCATAAAATCTTTAAATTGTAGATATCCTTCTATATTCTATTTAGTATGTTAGAAAATATTAGGTCAAGATAGGGATACATAGAGAGATTATGTCTGTGTGGCCATACCTATGAGTTTGATAGTATCATTGAGTTAGTGTCTTTCAAATTGTCTGACATATTTTATTAAAAGTCTTCAATTTTCTTTATAGGTACAGTTGTTTTGAGTCATCTTCTTCTTCTTCTTCCTCCTTCCAAGTATTAGGCCAAGGCCTGTTACGATCCTACAGAAAATTTTCCCTCCAGCGTTTTGATCCTTCCGGGAAATTCTCGTATAAGACTTGAAAGCATAATAATAGTCCCTTCGATTGGTTGCTGGCCAAAGGAAGGCAAGACCAGTGATGGGGCTGCCATCTTATAGCCTCTGTTCAGGCTTTTCTGGAGAAGAAAAGAAAAAATAAAGGAAAGAAGAAATGGAAGAAAGGAAAGACTCCCTAGCCCTCGGATGCCCTAATAGCGTCGGAGTCGAAAAAAACAAGAGTTAACCAAGAGAGGTTAGATAGTAAAGTTAAAAGAGTGCAAAACACAAGTAAGTGGAAGAAATGTTTTGCTCAGCTTGGGCACCTTGTGGTCGCATCATTTCCATAATCTAAATATTACACACTTTTTAACTTGTGCTATTATATTTTCATCATCATAAACGTTACAGTTTAAACTATATGGCCTGTTAAGTCTCAATAATCACTCTATCATTGTTTTGAGTAGTATAATTTTCTTGGAATTCGGTCCACTGACATTCTCTGTACATGTTCATGCTGCCATCTGTTTAAATTACTGTGTATTAAGTCTACTATATTCAACTCTTGTCTAATGTGTCATTTTTTTTCTGCTCTAATAGTGTTTATCCCATCAGCGTCATCTACAGCTTCATTTCTGCTTCTTGCTTCTATCAATTTCCTATTATGTTGTTTAGTTAGATTTCAAACCTCTGAGCAATATATCAATGTTAGTATGGTCATCGTTCTGTAAAATGCAGAACTGTGCATGTCTTTATTTTCCTGATGAAGGTTATTTTAATTGTTTCAAATTAATTTTTTGAATTTTAATAGATTTTTGTCAAAATTATACTTCCAAATTAACATTTTAACTTAAATATTCAAAATGGTTTTATTATATTGTTGTTAATTATAATTTTACATAATATTTAGTTTTCCTCTGGAAAGCTAGAATTTTTGCTTTTGCTGAAGATATAATTGGGTTGCAATTTAAGGTTATGTTTTGTAGCTTGTACACCATATCCACAAACTCCTACTACAATTACAATAAAACATATCTTGTAAACTGTATGAGATAGAGACATGCGATTTTTTGCATCAAAGTTTTCTTTAAATTCACCTCACATTTATATATGCACCTCTCGATGCCCTCAAGATGATATTCCAGCTCTATCAATACATGCTGCAGCATAGTAATATCAATTATTTGCACAACGACAACTATCAGTCTATGAAGTATGGCCAGAACTGGAAAAGGGATTTTGTAGACTTGACATACCCTCAAAGAAAAAAAATCCAAGAGAATGATATCAGGGGAGCGTGATGACCATATGGTTGGTCTAGCAAGGCCAATCCATCTCCAGAGAAATGTCTATTCAAAAGATCCCTAATGTCAATAGAAAAATGAGCAGATGCTGTATCATACTGGAACATTATGATTGGCTACAATTCCAACACCTGAGATAGTACATAATCATGAATCATGTCTTAGACATTGCCCTGTAATAGTCTACTCAAAAATCAGTACTTTTTGAAAAGTGATTTTCTCAAACGTACGAAGTTGTGCGCGAGAAAAAAAAATTCTAATGAAATATTCTGATTGGCTAGGAGTGGATGCTAACTTTCCCGTTATGAAGAATTAATTTAGAACAATGACAGTCGTTGGAAAATTCTGTTCCATCTGCTTATGGAATTGGAAGACCCAAAATAACTTTCGAAGATGCTGGAATAAAAGAAATGTTCACTTAAGCAGGAATTCTCTCGCGATGAACTTGCTCTTGCAACAGAAATATCACTTTGGTCATATGGTAAACAGGATACTGCTAATGTTTTACAGACATTACTAAAAAAACACAAAAAATAGCTTCAAAATAATAATAAACATTACAAATCACCCCGCTCAACTCCCGTATCATCTATGTGGAACGAAGCATTGTATTTTTTGACAATTAAATATCAATAAGTCGATATATTAACATGAGAGACTAGGTGTCAAAAAGAGAGGTTGTGATATTTTATCCACCCTATAATGCTTCTAGGGAAGCAAATTTGTTATGCTACCTTTCCCAAGACAGACATTTCAGCAGAAGTAAGACTTTTTTTTTCTGTTTTATTGCAGCCTCTTTGAAAGATATTTTGGGTCTTACAATTCCATAAGCAGATGGAACAGGATTTTCCAACGACTATCATTGTTCTAAATTCTTAATAACGGGAAAGTTTACATTTACTTTTAGCCAATCAGAATATTTCAGTAGACATCTAACTTTCTTTCTCGCACAACTTCCTATGTTTTAGAAAATCGCTTTAAAAAAATGTTTTTAATTTTTTTTAAAGATTCTCCGAACATCCCCTAACTGTAATGTATTAATAGAGGATCACTTATCGCCTCTATCGATCACTTTTCTTCATATATTAAATCAAACAATTCTCTGCTAGCGAAGATAGGCCTCAGCTGCCGGCCGCCTCCTCTAATAAAAAAGCTAATTACAAAAAACCCAATAATTTGCAAACATGTTATTGTGCGGGAATTGAAATCCACAAATCACTCTATATTCTAACTAAAATGTGTACTACTGTTCGAAACTGTTTTTTTCGTAGCTCAATTTAAAGTAAAACGATTGTGTAATTTTTTTAGTGTTTCGAAGGTATGATTCCACGTGTATTTAACACAATATCTGGTTTTATAGAAACATGTTAAATATATCAATGAAAAGTACAAACCTTGAGGTAAAGTATCCTTAATATAGAATAAGAAAAATAACTCACTGAACTTTAATGCAAAACGTATTTATTTCTACAGCTCGGTACACAACTCGGATGCGGACCAGATGAGTTAATAACTATCGGCAACTTCCGATGTTTATATTGTATACATACATTTTAGAATTCCACCCTCCATTGCAGATAAGTGAAGAACAGTCATCTGGCAATAATTTTAGAGTGAAGAAAGATGAATTGGCGAGAGTTAGTGAAATACTTTTTTCCAGCTAGATTTGGTATCTGGCGCACTGTGCGGTGCCCACCCAGTATTGTGAGGCATTTGGGTAGCTATAATAAGTAACGACTCCAGGTTGAGAATACCAGCTATAACGGTTGGAGGATCCGACATGCTGACCACATGTCACCCTACACTGGCTAGATGTTCGTCTACCTCTGAGATTAACACATGTGGATGTGAGGCCAACAGCCGGCTGGTCAGCAAAAAGCCTTCTAGGCCCGTCGCGCTTGGAGTTTTTTTTATACCAAGCAGATCGGGATAAGTACGATCGTAGATTCCCGGGCAAGTGTGACCGTTAGTCCGATTGAGATGGGGCTTTTTGAAAAATGTTCAGGAGATTCCGGGATTGAACATACGCTATACCCCTAAAAATTACCCTTTGTAGTGAAAAACGTGAAATAAAGTCCCTATTTTGACGCATAAATGGCTTACGCTGCCTAAACCATAACAAATACACAAATTGATGTACACAGAATTGAACATCTAAAAAACTATACAAAAAAGTAGAGAGTAACAGCGCACGGCTGGTGGTAAAAACACATTAACATTTATTTAGGAGTAGCAGCGCACGCCGGTATTAGCTAGTACCGTATATAATCTACTATGGAATAACCAATATTCATTTTTTTCTCTTATGACAGCATTTCTTATTTTGTCTAATTTTGAATATCTTGCTGCTCTCCTCAAGAAATCCATTTCCATCGACATAAGTTTTTGTTCTAAGTTTTTGTTGGATTTTCCAAACTTCAGTCAGCTCCATATGTGACAGTGCTTCTCACTATTGAATTATATATTTGTAACTTATTTTTCCTGGTTATATGTCTGTTCCATAAGACTCCATTCATTATATTATAATTATTACTATTATTAACATCGTAAGTATTATTACTGTTATTGTATAAAATTTGGTTTGTACATGAAATTTACATTGCAACATTTAAATATATTTTTAACTCTTTATAATTAGTATAGTGTATATCTTTATCTATATTTGTCAAATATTCATTTGTATTTGTGCTGGTTGAGTGTAAGAGAAGGCCTTATGGCCTTAACTCTGTCAGAATAAATAGAACATATTATTATTATTATTATTATTATTATTCACCTGTCTGTTCATCTCTCTTTGGTCCAACAAGGGAACAATTTCGGTAGTTTTTTTTTTGTATAATTGATATAAGCTACAGAAAATAATATATTTGCATTTTCGGTTAACTGACTTTGCACCCGTATTTTATTCAACTGTATATCAAAAAGGGGAATAAATATCCTTCGTTCCATATGTAGATGAAAGGTCTCAATCTCTTGATGAGAAAACAAGTCAATAGCCTAATTCCAGAAGGCAGAACGATAATTACAAAGACTCACACTAAGCTGTTATTGGTCCTTTTCTTATCTGCAGTATGTAAATATTTACGACGAACTTCGGTTGGTTAAATCTTGTTCTTGAAAAAATTACCATTTGTTAAAACTTAAAAGTCTTAAATAATTATACAGTATTTATCTGTCTTTTATTATAAAAAAATCGTTACTTACTTACTTACTTACTTACTCGCTGGCACTATCTAACCCGTAGGTTCATGGCCGCGCGGACATAAGCTCTCCATATATCCCTATCCTGAGCTAATGCTTTCCAATCATTCCCTGATAAGCTACTTCCCTCAAATCATAGTTAATGTTATTCTCCCACCTCATTCTTGGTCTACCAACTGGGCGTTTTCCTTGGCTTTCCTACAAGAAGCCTCCATGGAAGTCTTTCATTCCCCATACGTGCAACATGTCCTGCCCATCGCAGTCTACGAGACATAACTGTTCTTATTATATCTGGCTTCTTATAAAGATCATGTAGTTCATTGTTATGTTGTCTTCTCCATTCACCTGTATGTTCATCTCCCTTTGGTCCAAAAATTTTCCTAAGTACTTTATTCTCAAATACTTGTAATCTCCTTTCCTCCCTTAAAGTAAGAGTCCATGTTTCACACCCATATAATATAACTGGTAGAATAATAGTTTTATATATTTTCAGTTTAACGTTTTTTGAAAGGAGTTGGGACATCAAGAGTCTCTGCAATGCATAATAGTACGCATTTCCAGAATTGAGCCTATGTTTAATTTCTTTGTGCATCTCATTCCTATGTGTGATTATTGTTCCTAGGTATTTGAATTCAGCCACTTCCTCAAAATTTCCCTCATTTGTCATTAGCTGTCTTTCTATTTGACTGAATATCATTAATATTTATGGGATTTGTGTTTTTTATTTCTTCTTTAGTTATTCTTTATAGAGATGGTTTTACATTATTAATTCATAAAGGCCTTTCGAAAACATGTTTCATCTTCGGCATGCTAATTGTTACTGACGTCGGCGTATAATTTATATAATGGGCTTGGATCTGTGGGTGCGTTCTCGTTCATAACGTTAATATTCTTTGCTTCTTTTAAAATATCCATGTTTTCTAAGATGATAATCTTGTTGTTGTTATTCTCTTTGTGTAAGATTAGCATTTTAGAAAACATGGGATATTTTAAGAGAAGCAAAAAATATAAACATTGTAAACAAGAACACACTGACGGACCTAAACCCATTATATAAATTATAAGCCAAGGTCAGTACCAATTAGCATACCGAAGATGAAACAAGTTTTTGGAAGGCTTCATTATTTAATAATTTAACTAAGCTTTTTTTAATAAAAATGAATTATAATTGAGAAGATGGACAGAAAAAAGTAGTATATTATTATTTAAAACATTTTAATCCATAGCCTCAATTGTGATGATAACAGTGAATATTAAAAGTGTTGATTGTTAAAACTTGAAGATCGCTCGTAACAATAAATTAGGTAACTATAACAACAAATATGTATTTAGATATAATTGAATTAAATTGAACTAGTAAAAAGATGTATATTTCTACTGAATAATATTACACAGGTAATGAAACAATAAAAGTGGCAAAATATATCAAGAAATTTGACAAAAACATAAAAATAGCTTACAAAACTAGAAATAAATTAAATAACCTAATTACTAATAGAATGGAAGAAAATAATAAATATGAAATTAAGGTGTATATAAACTCAGATGTAACAACTGTGAAAAATGTTATATAGGCAGAACATCAAGATGTTTTTAAAATAAGGTTCAATTAACATTTCTCAGACTTTATTAAAAGAGAAGGAAAATCAAGTTTTGCTGAAAACATTTCAGAAACCGGCCATCAATTTAACAAAATAGATAAAACGTTGTCAATAAACCACAAAGAGAACAATTGACAAAAAATCAATATCCTGGAAGAAATTGAAGTTATCAAGGAAGCAGAAAATAAAAATTTGATAAATAAAAACACACCCAACAACCAAAGCCCTCTGTATAAAATATACAAATAATTTAAAAGAGTACCATAAAAATTCCTGAAGATGAAGCATGATGAGCTTTGAATTTTAATGTTGGGACAAAATTTATAACAGAAGTTATTATAGTTGAGGAAGACTGTTTTATAAGATACAAAAACAATTCATAATTGAAATAATTCTAACCTCAACGGTGTTCATACATGATTATAAAAAGTATAGAATAATATTATAAAATTATTATCAAACATAATCATTTAGGTTGAAATTATGTGTTATGTAAATGTCTGAGTTTACAGCACAGATGACTTGTTCATGTTTTCTCACTTTTTAAACATTGGTGTATATTTGTGTATTTTACTGTTCTAGAGTTCACTGAAACATTATTGAAGATAGCGGGAAGAAAAATCAAACTTACAAGACAACATGAATCTCTGGCAATAAACACCGGGAGAACACTCGAGAAGGAATTAAGACACCTTCGTACATTTGGAATGAATCCTAATCGACAAACGAAAAATAGTTTTATTGAAGGACTACTTACTTATTCATCTTTTAAAATACCATAAATATTAGTAGTTTAAAATAAGTGCTATAAGGGTCTATAGAAAAATATAATTTAAAAAGTTACTATAATTAGGAATCATATTATATACGAGTACATTATACAATATATAGATAAAATACGCAATTCTTAATATTACAGATTTTATCATTAACATTCAACGAAAAAAGTGTTAAAATTAAACGGTACAACTTTTCTAATAGGCCTACAAGATGCTGAACTCAGTACCTCAGGAATGTTACAAATTATAATAGGAAATAATTTCAAAGACATACAGTAGTGCTTGTAAACTTACAGTCCCAGATTCAAATCCTGTGTAGTACGACGTATTTTCTTGATCTGGCAGATCTATAAAACTCGAAAATGACTCTGGTCTATAGTAGAGTTTCAAATCGACTAAAATTTGTGGTTGTGCCAATATTAGTTAAAATCACTATAAACAAGCAAAAGAAATGAATACTAATATATATAACTATTAATTATTTGCTAAAAAACCAGTCATTTCTCTTAGACTAAAAAAATCAATATAATGTAAAGAATGGGGTATGTATAAGTACTTACTCTTTGAATGGAGAGTACCCGTTTATTTTACCGTTTTTAGATAAGAAGTTAAAGATACGTTGTGTAATATTTTAAGAATTTGAAAATACACTAAAAATAATATTAATTAATGAATTAATTACTTTTTCTCATTAGGAATGACTTCTGTGTAAATATTATATCCTGTAAAAATCAGAGTTTGTAAAACACGACTTAAAAGATGTAAGCACGTTAAGATTTCTCGATATTACTATGTTGAAACATAATGCATTTTTTCAGTTACAAAAAATTCCGTCAGGCTTTCATGTAACTAAACAGAAAGACAACCCACTGACGTTCTTATGCAGATGTGTCCTATCTATCTAAATCTGGTAGGAATCATATTATGTCATTACAGAAATGTCAACAATAGTAGTGATGGTAGGTGCGTACATGGAAACGAGTGCAAGAGAAGTGGTTGTTGGAGCGGCGACTACAGATGCAGCGGAAGTCACAGGAGACAGTTGCCGCGGGAAGTGCAACTGATCTAATGAAGGCTGCAGATGCAAGTCGTCAAAGCGACAAGTTATTAAAATAGCAGGTGGTGAACAATTCTTCGACCCACTATGCGTTGAGCCCCGGGTTCCAAGACAGAGTATTTTTGTCCCGGTTAGTTGATAGATATGATAGAGGGTGCAAGTAGAATGGTTGTTAGAGCGGCACTGGTGGCAGTGGCGACTACAGATGCAACGGAAATCACAGCAGCTGATATGGAGGCAGTAGCCACGGAAAGTGCAACTGCTGTGATTGAGGCTGCAGATGCAAGCCGTCAAAGTGAAAAGCTCTACGACCAACTATTAAAATAGCAGGTAGTGAGGAATTCTTCGGCCCACTATGTGTTTAGCCCCTCGTTCCAAGACAGAGTATATTTTGTCCCGGTTAGTTGATATCTGTGATAGAGGGAGTTGCAGCGGTGTGAATGTAGACTGAATGATTGCGGGCGAATGATTGGCGAGAGTGATGGTAGGTGCGTAGATAGAGGCGGGTGCAAGTAGAATGGTTGTTAGAGCTGCACTGGTGACAGTGGCGACTACAGATGCAGCGGAAGTCACAGCATCTGATATGGAGGCAGTAGCCACGGAAAGTGCAACTGCTGTGATGGAGGCTTGCAGATGCAAGCCGTCAACGTGAAAAGCTCTGCGTCCAGCTATTAAAATAGCAGATGGTGAGGAATTCTTCGGCCCACTATGCGTTGAGCCCCGGGTTCCAAGACAGAGTACTTTTTGTTTCGGTTAGTTGATAGCTGTGATAGATGGAGTTGCAGCGGTGGGAATGTAGACTGAATGATTGCGGACGAATGATTGGCGAGAGTAGTAGTGATGGTAGGTGCGTAGATAGTAGCGGGTACCAGCAGAATGCTTGTTAGAGCGACACTGGTGGCAGTGGCAACTACAGATGCAGCGGAAGTCACAGCAGCTGATATGGAGGCAGTAGCCACGGAAAGTGCAACTGCTGTGATGGAGGCTGCAGATGCAAGGCGTCAAAGTCAAAGTGAAAAGCTCTGCGTTCAGCTATTAAAATAGCAGGTGGTGAGGAATTCTTCGGCCCACTATGCGTTTAGCCCCGGGTTCTAAGACAGAGTATATTTTGTCCCGGTTAGTTGATAGCTGTGATAGAGGGAGTTGCAGCGGTGTGAATGTAGACTGAATGATTGCGGGCGTATGATCGGCGAGAGTGATGGTAGGTGCGTAGATAGAGACGGGTGCAAGTAGAATGGTTGTTAGAGCGGCACTGGTGGCAGTAGCGACTACAGATGCAGTTGAAGTCACAGCAGCTGAGATGGAGGCAGTAGCCACGGAAAGTGCAACTTGTGTGATGGAGGCTGCAGATGCAAGCCGTCAAAGTCAAAGTGAAAAGCTCTACGACCAACTATTAAAATAGCAGGTGGTGAGGAATTCTTCGGCCCACTATAAGTTGAGCCCCGGGTTCCAAGACAGAGTATTTTTTGTCCCGGTTAGTTGATAGCTGTGATAGAGGGAGTTGCAGCGGTGTGAATGTAGACTGAATGATTGCGGGCGAATGATTGGCGAGAGTGATGGTAGGTGCGTAGATAGAGGCGGGTGCAAGTAGAATGGTTGTTAGAGCGGCACTGGTGGCAGTGGCGACTACAGATGCAGCGGAAGTCACAGCAGCTGATATGGAGGCAGTAGCCACGGAAAGTGCAACTGCTGTGATGGAGGCTGCAGATGCAAGCCGTCAAAGTCAAAGTGAAAAGCTCTGCGACCAGCTATTAAAATAGCAGGTGGTGAGGAATTCTTCGGCCCACTATGCGTTGAGCCCCGGGTTCCAAGACAGAGTATTTTTTGTCCCGGTTAGTTGATAGCTGTGATAGAGGGAGGTGCAGCGGTGTGAATGTAGACTGAATGATTGCGGGCGAATGATTGGCGAGAGTAGTAGTGATGGTAGGTGCGTAGATAGAGGCGGGTACAAGTAGAATGGTTGTTAGAGCGGCACTGGTGGCAGTGGCGACTACAGATGCAGCGGAAGTCACAGCAGCTGATATGGAGGCAGTAGCCACGGAAAGTGCAACTGCTGTGATGGAGGCTGCAGATGCAAGCCGTCAAAGTCAAAGTGAAAAGCTCTGCGACCAGCTATTAAAATAGCAGGTGGTGAGGAATTCTTCGGCCCACTATGCGTTGAGCCCCGGGTTCCAAGACAGAGTACTTTTTTGTCCCGGTTAGTTTATAGCTGTGATAGAGGGAGGTGCAGCGGTGTGAATGTAGACTGAATGATTGCGGGCGAATGATTGGCGAGAGTAGTAGTGATGGTAGGTGCGTAGATAGAGGCGGGTGCAAGTAGAATGGTTGTTAGAGCGGCACTGGTGGCAGTGGCGACTACAGATGCAGCGGAAGTCACAGCAGCTGATATGGAGGCAGTAGCCACGGAAAGTGCAACTGCTGTGATGGAGGCTGCAGATGCAAGCCGTCAAAGTCAAAGTGAAAAGCTCTGCGACCAGCTATTAAAATAGCAGGTGGTGAGGAATTCTTCGGCCCACTATGTGTTGAGCCCCGGGTTCCAAGACAGAGTATATTTTGTCCCGGTTAGTTGATAGCTGTGATAGAGGGAGTTGCAGCGGTGTGAATGTAGACTGAATGATTGCGGGCGAATGATTGGCGAGAGTGATGGTATGTGCGTAGATAGAGGCGGGTGCAAGTAGAATGGTTGTTAGAGCGGCACTGGTGGCAGTGGCGACTACAGATGCAGCGGAAGTCACAGCAGCTGATATGGAGGCAGTAGCCACGGAAAGTGCAACTTGTGTGATGGAGGCTGCAGATGCAAGCCGTCAAAGTCAAAGTGAAAAGCTCTACGACCAACTATTAAAATAGCAGGTGGTGAGGAATTCTTCGGCCCACTATAAGTAGAGCCCCGGGTTCCAAGACAGAGTATTTTTTGTCCCGGTTAGTTGATAGATATGATAGAGGGAGTTGCAGCGGTGTGAATGTAGACTGAATGATTGCGGGCGAATGATTGGCGAGAGTGATGGTAGGTGCGTAGATAGAGGCGGGTGCAAGTAGAATGGTTGTTAGAGCGGCACTGGTGGCAGTGGCGACTACAGATGCAGTGGAAGTCACAGCAGCTGATATGGAGGCAGTAGCCACGGAAAGTGCAACTGCTGTGATGGAGGCTGCAGATGCAAGCCGTCAAAGTCAAAGTGAAAAGCTCTGCGACCAGCTATTAAAATAGCAGGTGGTGAGGAATTCTTCGGCCCACTATGCGTTTAGCCCCTCGTTCCAAGACAGAGTATATTTTGCCCCGGTTAGTTGATAGCTGTGATAGAGGGAGGTGCAGCGGTGTGAATGTAGACTGAATGATTGCGGACGAATGATTGGCGAGAGTAGTAGTGATGGTAGGTGCATAGATAGTGGCGTGTACCAGCAGAATGCTTGTTAGAGCGACACTGGTGGCAGTGGCGACTACAGATGCAGCGGAAGTCACAGCAGCTGATATGGAGGCAGTAGCCACGGAAAGTGCAACTGCTGTGATGGAGGCTGCAGATGCAAGCCGTCAAAGTCAAAGTGAAAAGCTCTGCGACCAGCTATTAAAATAGCAGGTGGTGAGGAATTCTTCGGCACACTATGCGTTGAGCCCCGGGTTCCAAGACAGAGTACATTTTGTCTCGGTTAGTTAATAGCTGTGATAGAGGGAGGTGCAGCGGTGTGAATGTAGACTGAATGATTGCGGACGAATGATTGGCGAGAGTAGTAGTGATGGTAGGTGCATAGATAGTGGCGTGTACCAGCAGAATGCTTGTTAGAGCGACACTGGTGGCAGTGGCGACCACAGATGCAGCGGGTCACAGCAGCTGATATGGAGGCAGTAGGAACGGAAAGTGCAACTGCTGTGATGGAGGCTGCAGATGCAAGCCGTCAAAGTCAAAGTGAAAAGCTCTACGACCAACTATTAAAATAGCAGGTGGTGAGGAATTCTTCGGCCCACTATGTGTTTAGCCCCTGGTTCCAAGACAGAGTATATTTTGTCCCGGTTAGTTGATAGCTGTGATAGAGGGAGATGCAGCGGTGTAAATGTAGACTGAATGATTGCGGGCGAATGATTGGCGAGAGTAGTAGTGATGGTAGGTGCGTAGATAGAGGCGGGTGCAAGTAGAATGGTTGTTAGAGCGGCACTGGTGGCAGTGGCGACTACAGATGCAGCGGAAGTCACAGCAGCTGATATGGAGGCAGTAGCCACGGAAAGTGCAACTGCTGTGATGGAGGCTTGCAGATGCAAGCCGTCAAAGTCAAAGTGAAAAGCTCTGCGACCAGCTATTAAAATAGCAGGTGGTGAGCAATTCTTCGGCCCACTATGCGTTGAGCCCCGGGTTCCAAGACAGAGTATTTTTTGTCCCGGTTAGTTGATAGCTGTGATAGAGGGAGATGCAGCGGTGTAAATGTAGACTGAAGTAATGCGTGCGAATGATTGGCGAGATTAGTAGTGATGGTAGGTGCGTAGATAGAGACGGGTACAAGTAGAATGGTTGTTAGAGCGGCACTGGTGGCAGTGGCAACTACAGATGCAGCGGAAGTCATATCAGCTGATATGGAGGCAGTGTCCGTGGGAAGTGCATCTGCTGTGATGGAGACTGCAGATGCAGTGCCTGGGATATAATGAGATGCTGCGGTGTGGATATCGACTGAACGAATGCTGACGGATGATTGGTGACAATATCGGGCTTACTTTGATAATTCAGGTATAAACCAAGTTTATATGTATTGCTTCCAATTTTATTGTTTTAGTATAAAACACTAAAATACTTTCATGATGATAATCCAAAGTATATGTATAATCGCTCATACATGTAGGTGTATAAATATTGAACTTATTTGATCTTTGAATATTTACTAACAAGTCAAAATAGGCCCTATTTTAATATATAATTAGATGTCCGGCGTCGTAGCCGATTGTTAAAGGGATGTTGCTTGGAGCAGAGCTATGTGACTTGAGCTGGTTCGAGTATCTATGGTGGAAGATATTTTCTCATGGAATTTCGGCCAGTATAGGACTGATGCTCACCCAGCATCGTGAGGAATTTGCGTAGCTACAATTAGTAGCGGCTAGAGTTTGAGAAAATCGGCTATAACGGTAGGGACGACCCGACATGTTGACCACATGTCACCCCTATACTGGCTGGATTATGATCGTATACCTCTGAGATTAGCATATGTGGATGTAAGATCAGCAGCCGACTGGTAGGGCAAGGGCCTTCTAGGTCTAAGCCTCGTAAAATGTTAGTCTTAGTTATATAATTATATACTTACACAAAAATATGCATAAGAACAGTGTTAAAAGCTTTCTGTTTTATTTTATGTAAAGTGTTCTGTGTACCAGGTACAAAATGAAACATATCACTTTAAAATACTCAAATAACAAAGTACATTCATAATACAGCATGAAATGTAATATCCAGAAAAGCTTGACGTGTACTAGTAAATATATAGGTAACTGAAGATGAATTATAAGTCTATAAAAATAATAAAATTGTTTTGGTTTGTTTACCAATGTATGTGGACTTCAATCAATGTATTTGTTTTTGTCGTAAAGGGATAGTAAGAGTATTAAATTACTCAAATAAAAATGAAACCGATGTTTGGATAAATAGAGAATACTGAATGTGAAAAATGCTGAATAATTTTGGTACAGAAAAATATGCAAGTACATTGTAAACCAGGCATTAATAAAATGTACCAAGTTTTTGCTAGAAGCAGGTTTGCTACTTCTACAGTTGTAACCTTTTTACACGCTTTATATTAGCTTGACCTGTATCTGTTCATCTATCTATGTAATGGAATATTTCAACACGATTTTCACCCGCTTAAAAACACTGGATTGATTTGAAACTTTGTATACTTGTAAAGGACCAATGACAATACAATGATTTCATGAATTGTTTCTAAAATGCTGGCCAGAATCATCAGAAAATAAAAAAATTAAATAATAAATAAAAACCGGTATAATAGGTTGCGGACTTATCGACTTTTTAGTTAATCGTTGTAAGAGCTCAGTTGGTAGAGCGGTGGACTATAGTGGTATATAATTTCAGTAATCCATAGGTCGCTGGTTCAAATCCGGCCTGGAGGATGTTTTTAGAAGAGTATTGAGCAATTAAATTTTAATGGGATTCCGGTTTATGACAATCATTAAAAAATAAATAACAGTTTAAAAAACTAAAACAATACGCTTTATTAGAAAACCAAACTAAAAAATAAAAAATAAATAGTAGTTTAAAAAACTAAAACAACACGCTTTAGTAGAAAACCGAACTAAAAAAATGAAAAATAATTTTAATTTCCAACACGCTTGGGATAAAATTAAAGTGGTGAACAAAAAAATCATCTCAAACACATCTGGAATAAAACTAGAGTTATCTACAAAAAAATAATAATTTTACAACCAAAAGCGTGGGGTGCTTTTTGTGGTTTTTACGTTTTCTTCTTAGAGACTTTACTGTACTTTCACCAATATCTGTTTATTATCAAATATTTTAATTGATATAGAGCACCCCACGCTTTTGATGGTAAAATTATTATTTTTTTTGTAAATAATTTTGTCTTCCAGCTCATTCATGCCAAGTACATCGGGATGCGTAGATTCCTGGGCAATGTCGGATAATCAGCACAGAGTATCTAAAAATAATAACGATATAAATTTATATTTATTTTTCCTTTTACTTATTCAACTAAATGCAAAAACACATATTTTATTTAGGTGCAGCAGCGCACGCCGATGAATTTTAATTAGCTAGTGTATTTATGGGGGGCACGCCGTAGCGTAGTGGTTAAGGCACTGCGCTACAAGCCGGAAGGTCGAGGGTTCGAGTCCCGGTGGGGTCAGGATTTTTAAACTGACCCAAACCTTCTGGCGGCACTATGGCCCTGGGGTCGACTCAGCCTCTAACTGAAATGAGTACCAGACGCTTGTTCTGGGGTAAAGGCGGCCGTCACGCAGGGCTGACAACCCGGCTGACATCAAGTGCCGATTGTCAAGAAAAAGTGGGAGCCTTAACCTCCTACTACCCCAAGGGCCTCCTGAGGCCTGTAGTGGGGATCACTTTACTTAGTATATTTATGAGATTTTTCATATTTATATTTTTCGATAACAGAAATTAAGAATTAATTCTTAGTTTGAAAAACTTCTAAAATGGTCATTTTCAAAAATATCACAAATAAACCCTTCTTCACACAAAGAATAAATTAAACTGGCCTTGAACACGTCAAAGTTGATGGGAAGAAGTTAAAATATGTTCTGTTCGAGGACAAATGAAGATAATAACAGGGTCCACTTAAACCGAAGGGTACACATTACCCGAACTTCCTATACTTACATACTCACTGGCACTATCGAACCCGTAGGTTCATGGCCTCGCGGACATAAGCTCTCCATACATCCCTATCCTGAGCTAATGCTTTCCAATCATTCTCTGTATAAGCTACTTCCCTCAAATCATAGCTAATGTTATTCTCCCACCTCATTCTTGGTCTACCAACTGGGCGTTTTCCCTCTGGCTTTCCTACAAGCAGCTTCCATGCAAGTATTTCATTCCCCATACGTGCAACATGTCCTGCCCATCGCAGTCTACGAGACTTAACTGTTCTTATTATATTTGGCTTCGTATAAAGACCATGTAGTTCATTGTTATGTAGTCTTCTCCATTCACCTGTCTGTTCATCTCTCTTTGGTCCAAAAATTTTCCTAAGTAGGCCTACTTTATTCTCAAATACTTGTAATCTCCTTTCCTCCCTTAAAGTAAGTGTCCATGTTTCGCACCCATATAATATAACTGGTAGAATAATAGTTTTATATATTTTCTGTTTAACGTTTTTTGAAAGGAGTTGGGACATCAAGAGTCTCTGCAATGCATAATAGCACGCATTTCCAGAATTGAGCCTATGTTTAATTTCTTTGTGCATCTCATTCCTATTTGTGATTATTGTTCCTAGGTATTTGAATTCAGCCATTTCCTCAAACTTTCCCTCATTTGTCATTAGCTGCCCATTTCCATTATATAATGTATTTCTACGTGTGATCATATATTTAGTTTTATTGATATTTACTTCTAATTTAATTGTGTCATCATCATTCGTATCCATCCAGTTTTCGTTTCGTTGAGACTTGAAATTGAGATTAAATGCCTCATGTTGGGTTACTTGCCAGACAATGAATAGTCTAGTGATAGGGCTGCTATCGTTAGTTTCTGGCCAAGCTTGAAAACAGAATTTCTTCTGCTTTGGATGGTACTGTTATACCTATAAAGACAAATGGCTGTAACATGTATCCTGAATGAACTAGGATCTCCAAAGCAGTCTTCGGTATCGCCCACGAGGACGAAGAAGACCAGGACGTCCACAAAAACGACTTCTAGACCCTGTCTAGTTGAGACCAAAACTGGTCAACAATGGCCTATATTAAAAAATGGTGTGCGATGATGATGATGGTAATTTAATTAATGAATATATTCTTTAATATCTCAATGTATTTGTTTTGTCCACTGCCATCTGGTTGTCAAAACGACATTTCTCCTGGTGCTTCATTATCATGTATTATCCATCACAATATTGGGGTAATGTATCTAAGCATTTCAGATACCCCAACCTCAGAAGTGGGTTACAAGTCTGCCAATACAGGATTGTAAGCCAGAAATGTCGTAATGACAATCTGGTGCCATTGAACAAAATAAAAATATATGGCTATGCAGAAAGAAGGGACAGACTTCAAACATTTATTTCTTCCAAACTACAAAAAATAATAACACAATTCTAAATCTCCTGGAAAGAGGAAAGTTTGAAGTTCTTATTACGGCCGCATTAGCGCTGTTACTTGTCATGTTGATTATTTGTATTAAAATGACGATATAATAGGACGTTTGATTGGAAGATGAGGAGCAGAAGTTCAATTTCATTACCGGTGGCCTCCCAGGTCATCCGACCTAACACCATGTGATTTTTATCTTTGGGGTTACGTAAAAGGCTGTTTTTATCCCCCCTATGCCTGACACTCTTGAAAATCTGCGACATCGAATAGTTGAAGCTGTGAATTCGATAGCTAGAGACCAGCTATTCGTGTGTGGCAAGAAATGAGCCGCCGTTCCAATATGTGTCGTGTAACACATGGTGCTCACATTGAATGCATAAAATAGTGAAATTTGAACTTTTCGCTTTCCAGGAACGTTGAAGTTGTGTTTATATTTTTTGAGTTTGGAAGAAATAAATGTTTGAAGTCTGTTTCTTCTTTCTGAATAACCATGTATATTGAAAGGGTTAAAGAATAAACTCATTAATTATAAGCTTCTTATTCTTCTTCTTCACTTCCTGGTTTAGGCACTAGTTGCCTGTTCCGTCTTCACTAATAGATCTAACATCATCTCTTCCGAGGACGTCTGACATATCTTCTTCCTCTCGGAAAATAATGTAAGATTTTATTTGGTAATCTACTTTCTTCAATTCTTTCTACATGTTCTTTCTACTGAATCTTGTTGTTTAATATATGTTCTTTTATGGAGTAGAACTGCAGTTCTTCGCGGATATCCTCGTTTCTTATCTGGTCCATTCTAGTGCATCTTTCTACTCTACTTAAACATTTCATCTCGGCTGCTTGGATTTTACTTTCTTGTTTGGTAGTGATAATCCAAGATTCGCTCCCATTAATTATAATTCATGACCTAATAATAGTATCGCTATTTTTAAAATGCATAATAAACCACACTTGAGATTATTTATTAAAATTATAAAATTCGTATTTGTTGTATCAGTCGTCCTCGACTAAAACAAACTTATGTTTATAAAACACTAGCTAATACCCGGCGTGCGCTGCTACTCATAAATAAATGCTAATATGTTTTTACCACCAGCCGTGCACTGTTCGGGAATCTGCTTATCCCGATCTTCTTGGCATCAATGAAAGACAAAGATGGTTATTGTGAGTTATCCGTAGAAGATAAACATATGCTATCGCGGACTTTTTTGTAGCGTTTTTTGAGATGTTCAATTCTGTGTACATTAATTTGGTGTATTTGTTATGGTTTAGGCAACGTAAGCCATTTAAGCGTCAAAATAGGTAGGGACTTTATTTCACGTTTTTCACTACAAAGGGTGATATTTAGGGGTGACGGGGTTGATTATTACAACTCCCTTATAGCCTATGTTCATCCCCGGAATCTCCTGAACATTTTTCAAAAAGCCCCATATCAATCGGATGAACAGTATGGCAGAGCACGCTTGTCCGGGAATCGACTTATTCCGATCTTCTTGGCATCAATGAAAAACAAAAATGGTTATTGTGAATTATCCGTAAGAGAAAAACATATGCTGTCGCGGACTTTTTCGTAGAGGTTTCTGAGATATTCAATTCTGTGTACATTAATTTGGTGTATTTGTTATGGTTTAGGCAGCGTAAGTCATTTAAGCGTCAAAATAGGAACTTTATTTGACGCTTTTCACTACAAAGTGTGATTTTTAGGGGTGAAGGGGTTGAATATCACAACTCTCTTATAGCCTATGTTCATCCCGGGAATCTTCTGAACATTTTGCAAAAAACCCCATCAAAATAGGATCAACGGTATGGCCGCGCATAGAATACGAACAAACAAACACGCCAACAAACATACAAACAAACAAACATTGATTTTTATATATAAGATAGCCAAACATTAAAAATGAGCCCGCTATATAAAATCTACTAAAACTCTCAGTATCATTATACATGCTGTGATAATGAAAGACTGTTTTGTGAAAGGCCTACATTTAAAAAATGTTTGACGATATTTTATTGACAGAAGCTTGGTTTAATTGAGGACTGCTGTCACATCAGGTACGAATTTTAATCACATAATAGTAGAAGCTATCCACTGCTGTGGTCTCGAGGTAGCGTGCTGCCTTGTCACGCAGCGGGCCCGAGTTCGATTCCCGGTCGGAACAGGCTCCTGGGTTTTTCCTCACCTGTAAGACAAAAAAAGTTGAACATTAATGTGGCATTTAAAACTAATAAAACTTTACAAAATATAATAAAAAACAATAAAACCAAAATAAAAAAATAAAAATTATCAGGTGTATATAAATTGAAGTGTGGCACATGTGACAATGTCTATATAGGACAAACTGGTATACCTTTTATCTCTCGGATAAAGGAACACATGAGAGCATTTAGAATATTCAAAATATGCTAACCACCTATTCTAATTTAATCATTGTTTCGATCCAAATTTTGAAATTTTACATGTTTGTGATAAGGATAACAAGTTAGATCTTTTGGAGGCTGTAGAAATAAATAAATTGAAAATTAGTAAAAAAGCTGTTAAATTCTCAACTTGATTTGAATGAATCCCCTTTGTTAAATTTAAAAATTTAAATATTGTTGTATTGTTGCTTAGATCAGTTGGAACACAATTCATAATTTAACATGTCTGTAGAAGGTACAGTGTACCGAAACAGCTGTCACTGAATTATATAATAAATATGAAAATCAAATAAAACTACGTTTTATTTTACTTAATTAATGTAAGAAAAAATGTCGGGAAGCTTAGGGTCCAACGCTCCCCGAAAATTATCAGGCCATCATCATCATCTTTCACCAGTGTGGAAAGCAACGGGAAGCTACCACACATATAATTCCCTAGTAAAGCTGCAAAGCATAGCATGAAAGTGCTATGATTGCAATGAAAGACCTGCCCTGGGCAGAAGTACTATGGATGGATGGAATAGTAGAAGTTTCAGAAGACACTCTCCAGAAATTAATACTATGTCCATGAAGTCCTGCTAACATAACAAAGGAACACATCTCGTAAATTTAAAGTAAAAGTAAACTCTCCATTCTGTGTCCGTCTTACTGCGCGTTCGAGGGATGGGATGTGATAAGATAGAGTCTCTATTACTGAAAGTCTGTGATATGCATGGACTAGAACTATTGTACATCTACAAGGGGAGAGTAAAAGCAATTAAACTAAATGGATGAGATGGTTATGGAGAAGTGGTCGAATGAAGTTCTTGGTAGGGAAAATAGGGCAAAGCACGAGAAAACCTTCCCTGGTTCCGATTCGACACTACATTCCGCACATGGAATGACACGAACTCAAGACCCAGAGGTGAATTTAACTAATTCCCCATGATTAGATAGAAATACCAGTATTATTCTCAGAGAAAGTTTTTTTTTAATTACAATTTAAATTAGGATAGAAATCGTAAGATGGAGATTTTTAATGTCCCAGTTTGTCCTTTTGGACATTTCTGGTGTTTTCTCTGGCATTGGTGTAATTGTAACCCACTTCTGAGGTTGGGGCGTCTAGAAGGCGGGGTTATGTTGTCCCAATGATATGATGAGTGATTATGATGATAGCGGTGCGCCAGGAGAGTCCCTAATCCTAAGCTTAATCTACGATGAATATGAATGATGATGATTGCGATGGCCATGTTATGTTCTGGGACCGTTTGAGCCTTAAAGTTTCCTGACATTTGTCTTACAGGTGAGGAAAATCCTCACCCAAGAAATTGTCCCGACCGGAGATCGAACCCGGGCCCGCTGCGTGACAAGGCAGCACGCTACCTCGAGACCACAGTGCTGAACTAACATGGAGAATTGACATCACTACCCTGCACACAGAGGGCACGCCGTAGCGTACTTGGTTAAGGCAATACGCTACAAACAGGAAGGTCGAGGATTCGAGTCCCCATGGGGGTCAGGATTTCTAAACTGACCCACACCTTCTGGTGGCACCATGATTCTGGGGTCGACTCTGCCTCTAACGTAAATGAGTGCCAGACGCTTGTTCTGGGGTTAAAGCTCCTGTTACGCAGGGCTAACATCAAGTGCCGACTGTCCAGAAAAAGTGGAAGTCTTAAGATTCTACTACCCAAGGGTCTGCTATGGCCTGTAGTGGGATCACTTTATATTTTTTACCCTACGTACAATTTACTAAATTTTACTAAATTTATTATCCACATTATCTTTAATATTCATATGATCTTTAATACTTTGCAAGAAAAAATAATTTTATTACGACATAAAATTATTTTTAAAGTGATTATTTTATTATCGCCGTGACTTTAATCTAGATTTGTTTCATGCTAGTCCGTAATTTCCGTATCCACAAGAAAATGTTTACACATTTTAACTGATTTTTATCACTCTACTAACTAACTCACTGGTACTATCGAACCCATAGGTTCATAGCTGCGCGGATATAAGCTTTCCACATATCCCTATCCTGAGCTAATATTTTCAAATCATCCCCTGTATAATTTGCTTCTCTCAAATCACGGTTAATATTAATTTCCCACCTCATTCTCCTCATTCTTTATCTGCCAACTGGGCCTTTTCCTCTAGTTTTCCTAAAAGAAGCATTCATTCCCCTCTTTTATTCCCCATTCGTGCCATCGCAGTCTATGAGACTTAACTGTTCTTATTATATTTGGTTTCCTATAAATACCATATAGCTCACTGTTAGGTAGTCTTCTCCATTCGACTGTTTGTTTATCTATCTTTGGTTCAAAACATTCCCTAAGAACTTTATTTTCAAATATATATTTGCAATCTCCTTTCTTCCCTTAAAGTAAGAGTCCATGTTTTGCATCCATATAATATAACTGGTAGAATAACTGTTTTATATATTTTCAGTTTAATAACGTTTTTGCAATGCGTAATAGCATGCATTTCCAGAATTGAGCTTATTTTAATATATTTGTGCATCTTATTCCTATTTCTAATTATCGTTCCTAGGTATTTGAATTCAGGCACTTCTTCAAATTTTCCCTCATTTGTTTTTAATTGTCCATTTCTATATATTTAGTTTTACTGATGTTTACTGCCAGACCCAATTTCTTTGTGCTACTCAGTAGAGTGTGCGTGTTGGCCCTTAAAATCTCCTCGCCATCGCCCAATAATACTACATCATCAGCATAAACTAACATTTTTAATACCGTTGAGTTGTAGGTCTACTTCGTCATCTAAAGACTTGATGGCATGCCCTAGTACAAAAATAAATTAATAAATAAAATAATTTTTGGAAAAGAAAAGACCAAGAAAATCTATACCTTCAAAATATTGGATATAATATTACATAACATTTTATATTAACGTCCATTTTATCTTAAAATTTATTTAATTTTCCAGTTTAACCTCCCACTTGCAATCCAATGTGCTAATAGAAAAGTATCTCTGTAATAATTTGCTACAGATATTTTAGCTGGCAATTGGTAACGTCTGGAGAGAAACAGGTCGATCACAATCAATGATAATACGTGGTGCACTAAATAATAAAATGACGCAATCAATGTTATCTACAGCGAAACAATGGGAAATTGCTGGCATACTATTGGACTGCATCAGTATGGTGAAACCAGCTTTTTCATCGTGAACACAAGGTATAGTAAAACATTGCAATATTTATTCATATTTATGTGTACTAGTGGTCGCCCAGCGATCGAAATTCGACCACAATTCATTAAATTTTCAAGTTTGTCACAAATACGTCATTATGCATTAATTTTCGATTATTTTAAAAATACGAATGATAGGAAATATGTGATATAGCTTGGTTATGATATACTTAAAAACAAAATGCATCATTTTACATTTGTATACTATTTATACTATTTAAATTTGCATTTGGCCTATTGGTATGTGTCTCTCACTCCGTCCCTTCAATGTTCTATGTCGAGGCATAATGGAAGTAGGTGCGAATATGTAAATATAAAAAAAGTAATGAAATTACTGAAACCAAGATTAGACAGGGTTTAATTTAAATTTAAGTAATAAAATATACTCACTTTTTTAAACACTAATAATAAATACGCGAGAGTAAGTCAATTCACATTACTGCTGCACAATTTCCTTTTTTGCAACAATGCACTTTCAGTATGAACGTAAACAAGTGAATGAGTACATAAATGAATGAGTAATACCCATAAATTCCTTAGAGACAATTTATTTTATTTTATTTTTTTGTTACACTATTTTTTCTGCACTCCTTCTCTATATGAACTTTAATTATGCCAAATATCACACTCCTCCGTGCGCGCAATGTGCTTAGAAAAGAGTACAATTTTTTTTCGCGTATTAATATATTGATGATATATAATTTATGAGTTACTATAATTTAAAAAATAATATTTTAATAAAAGTAGTTTAAACAAATCTATGAAAAAGTTATATATTTTATTTTGTCGAACTTTGAAGAAATGCAGCTTCTGAAGTTACTCTCACGAAAACATTGTTGAAAAACTTTTACAGTCTTTCCGAATTAATGGAGACAGGCGTAACTTTGCGGAAATGTATAATATAAAGTAAAACAATTTATCTTAGTAGTAATTCCACTAAAATAATCAACAATCAATCTGGGTCGCAAATCTGTCCAATTAAAACCACAGATACCAGTAACAATGATAAAACAAGACATGAAACATTGGGATCAATTTGCGTATGTTTATTGTCTTGTTTTATCACTGTTACTGGTATCTATGGTTTTAATTGGACAGATTTACATCCCAGATTGATTGCTGATTCTTTTATCGGAATTACTACTAAGGTAAATTATTTTATTTCATATAATTTCCATCTATATAGAGTATATAAATGTTCTTTTAAACAAAATCTTAAATCTCCAGAAGTTCTTCGCCGATCTTCATGAAAATTGGTACATAAGATACGGCGAGTGTCTAGCCGCTATTTGTTGTTCTCTAAAACTAGGAGTTCACATGAAACGAAAATTTAAAAATCGCTCTAGCGTTCGCAATTTTCGATGCTTCACAACGAAACTCTACCAACCGCCAAGTTTGGTCTGTTTCATTTTAAAACGTACTGGATACCTAAAAAGAATTACGATATAAATTTGTAATTATTATTGTTTTTTACTTATTAAACTAAACATACAACACATTGAACTTGTTTAGGCGTAGTAGCGCACGCGGGTACTACCTAGTAGATAATAGTGACGTACGGTTATGCATGATTTGTTTTCACTACGACCCGTCACCTCTCAATAAACAGGCATCAGAAATTGAGTTTCTCCAATTTAGCAAAATAAATATATATTCCGTAAACCAGTAAAATTGATTTATAAATTCGACAGAGGAATATTGTTGGCCGATAGCGAGGAGATACTAAAGGACAACACGCACACACTATTGAGTAACACCAAGAAATTAGGACTGGAAGTAAATATCAATAAAACTAAATATATGGTCACACGTAGAAATCCATTAAATAATGGAAATGGACAGCTAATGACAAATGAGGGAAATTTTGAGGAAGTGCCTGAATTCAAATGCCTAGGAACAATAATCACAAATAGGAATGAGATGCACAAAGAAATTAAACATAGGCTCAATTCTGGATATGCATGCTATTATGCATTGCAGAGACTCTTGATGTCCCAACTCCTTTCAAAAAACGTTAAACTGAAAATATATAAAACAATTATTCTACCAGTTATATTATATGGGTGCGAAACATGGACTCTTACTTTAAGAGAGGAAAGGAGATTACAAGTATTTGAGAATAAAGTACTTAGGAAAATTTTTGGACCAAAGAGAGATGAACAGACAGGTGAATGGAGAAGACTACATAACAATGAACTACATGGTCTTTACAGGAAGCCAGATATAATAAGAACAGTTAAGTCTCGTAGACTGCGATGGGCAGGACATGTTGCACATATGGGGAATGAAAGACTTGCATGGAAGCTTCTTGTAGGAAAGCCAGAGGGAAAACGCCCAGTTGGTAGACCAAGAATGAGGTGGGAGAATAACATTAACTATGATTTGAGGGAAGTAGATTATACAGGGTATGATTGGAAAGCATTAGCTCAGGATAGGGATGTATGGAGAGCTTATGTCCGTGCGGCCATGAACCTACGGGTTCGATAGTGCCAGTGAGTAAGTAAGTAAGTAAGTACATAGATCTTATGTAACGGAAATTTATTTTTCCGTAACGTAGCTGGATGTATACGATTTAAATATCAAAAGAAGTGCAAGTTGATTCGCACTAAAATGTCATATTTCAGGTTAACCTCGACTTCTAATGATATGATTCTGCAAACTAATGATCTAGGTCTCACTTTTCTATTCATATGTTACATTCCCAGTTTCGTTCCAAATAAAATAAAAAAGGTTTTTAAATTTTAGATTTCAGATAAACCTCTACTTCTAATAATCCGATTTCGTGATTTTTTGATAATACGTTTGTCGTTTTATTCAAAGGCATAGCTGAGTTTGCTTACGAAAAAAACGAAATTGCTTCCGATAGGGCGAGTTTTTAATTTTCGTTTCACATATCTCCACTCCTAATAGTCTACTTTTGCTGATTAATTAATTCGGCTTTCTTTTTTTAATTAATATAAGTTGAAATTCCCGTTCAGACGTTATTTTTTCTTTTCATAGCTATAAGTATATACACATATTTTTCCATGATCATTTTCGGTGTAAGAAGGATCGATCAAGATTTATAAAACAATTCGAAATTGGTTAAATACTGATAGGTTTTAAGATTCTTATAGAAAAACCAGAGGTAAAACGCCCAGTTGACAGACCAAGAATGGGGTAGGACAAAACATTAACCATGACTTGAGAGAAGTATATTATACAGAGGATGACTGGAAAATATTAGCCGAGGATAGAGATGTGTGGATAGATTATGCCCGCGCTGCCATGAACCTACGGGTTCATTAGTGCCAGTGAGTTAGTTAGTTTGGATTTTATTACCATACTCATTTAACCATTTAGTAATATTTTACTACTATTTAAATATAACAATAGTTGGTTGGTACCTGAATTTGAACTCGAGACTTCTCGAATAATAATAAATTAATTATTAAGAGTTCAGTAAGAATTTACGTAATTTGTAATTATGGATAACCTGTGGCCCTTTCTTATTTTAGTAATCAAGGACATTATTATAAAAGTTATATTATGAGGTCATTAAAAGTAAATTATTATTTTCTGACAATAGCCAAATAATCTTTCTTTAAAAATAAGTGTTAACAAGTAATATTAGTTAAGAAATTTGAAAATTTCTTCCATAACAACATCAATTAAATACGCTGATCTTAATTAATTTGTATGTACTCAAAGAGAAAATGACAATGAATTCTTTACAGGCCTAATACGTCCCGTTGTTAACTAATTCTGAAATAATGTAGCTATTCAGATTGTACCCATGAAAATATTTTTTATCCCATCGATCCTAATTCCTAGGAATAAAAATTTACTAAGAAAAATTATAAAATTATCCATCCATAGTAATTCTGCCCGATGGCAGGTCTTTTCACTGCAATCATAGCATTTTCATGCTATGTTTTGCAGCTTTACTAGGGAATTGTAGGTGTGGTAGCTTCCCGTTGCTTTCCACACCGGTGAAGGATGATGATGATGATGATGATGATGATGATGATGGCCGGATGATTTTCGGGACCGTTGGGTCCTACGCTTTCTGACATTTGTCTTACAGGTGAAGAAAAACCCGATAAAAAACCTCACCCAGGAGCCTGTTCCGACCGGGAATCGATCCCGGGCCCGCTGCGTGACAAGGCAGCACGCTATCTCGAGACCACAGCGGTGGTATAGGAGTACACCTGAAGTGAACATTTAAAAATAGCTCCAGAAGTCACATTTTTCGATGTTTCACAGAAAAACTCAGTACCGTATATCCTATTAAAATAAACCGACGTAGGTATTGTCAAAATATGAGCGAAATTAGACAATTAGAAATGGAGGTTTACTTGAATTCCGAAATTTAAAATTGCCTTAAACGAATGGACCTATATTACTGAATGATTTTTTTTGATTGGGTCCCTTGGAGGATTATAGATAATCATCAACTGGACTCGGTAGGTAGCGTTGAAATTTGATTTTTTGTCCATTTGTGTAGGTCCCAAACTCTGCATTATCGACATATTCCGCGCGAACACCAAACAGGGACGTCGTCATGCAACGCTTCTTGATATTTACAACAAATAGCTGTTGAGAGGTTTTCCTTGCAAACTTATTTACTAATGGTTAAATTACGAGTCTTATTAGCGAAATTTTTATGGTAAAAACGTAACATATTTTTTATCGTCTGGCCTTGACGCGAGAAATTATATATATATAATTCAGCCTACGTTAATTTGGTGCTCGCAAAGACTCGAAAAGTTTATGGGTCGATTGATATCAAAGATTTGTATCCTGGAATTTTTTCGGGTATCTGAAGAGTGATATTTACTCGCTATCCATAATTCTCGAAAACATTAGTTGTAGGAGTTCATCTGAAAGTAACATTTAAAAAATTCCTCTAAGCGGTGTCAACTTTTAATGTTTCACAAACTAACGAAACTCAAGTAAGATGCTATTAAAGAAAATTGATTCCCGCGCCATAAAAGCCGAACAGTTAAAGCAAGATGGTTCGAGTCTCCATGGAGAAGACATTTTCTCATGGAATTTCGGTCAGTATGGGACCGGTACCCACACAGCATCGAGAAGAATTTGGATAGCTAGAATAAGTAGCGGCTGCAGGTTAAGAAAATCAGCTGTAACGGCCGGTGAACCAGCATGCTGACTACATATCACCCCTACACTGGCAAAATGATCGTCTACCTCTCTGATTAACAAATGTGGATGTGAGGCCACAGCCGGCTGGTAGACCAAGGGCCTTCTAGGCCTGTCGCGCCGTGAGGAACAAAAATAAACCGAGGCAGATATCGTATTGTCCAAAAATTAGCGAAATCCGGTCATTAGAAGTAGGGGTTTACCTGAAATCTAAAATTAAAAATTGACTCTAGCAACCGCCATGTTTGGTTCGTTGCAATGTATACCTTACAATTTAATTAACGCGTAATTTTATTTTAACTTATTCAACTAAAAATAAAAACGCATGTTTCATTTAATTAGGCGTAGCAGCGCCAGTACGGTATTCGCTAATGTGTATATATATATATATATATATATATATATATATATATATATGTGTGTGTGTGTGTGTGTGTGTGTGTGTGTGTGTGTGTGTGTGTGTGTGTGTGTGTGTGTGTGTGTGTGTGTGTGTGTGTGTGTGTGTGTGTGAGTGTGCGCGTGCGTGTGTGGGTGTGTGTGTACGCGCACGTGATTATGTTCACTGCCTCTAGCCCCGAGGATCATGATGTGGATTTTTAGGATGGAAAATCTAAGGGACAAGACGTCCGGAAGGGGCTTAAGCAGTGGGTACCGAATCTAAATATTTTCAGTCTCATAAAAGAACCAGAAGCCCGAATAAAAAAGTCTGTGCAAAATTTAACTGTCCTTCATCCGTCCAAGTAATACCTTTCTTGCTATTAGATGATCAGAGTTAAGGTCAGATACAAGGTCAGAGTTAAGGATCGGAGTTATAAATAAGAGCTAAGGATCAGAGTTAAGAATCAGAATTAATGATCAGAGTTAAGGATCAGAGTTAAAGAACTGGGTTAAGGATCAGTGTTAAGATCAGAGTTAAGGTCAAAATTAAGGTCAGAGTTCGTGTAAGTTGAGGTCAATTGCGGTCAGTTGAGGTCATCTGAGTTCAATTAAGGTCAGCTAAGGTCAATTGAGATCAGTTAAGGTCAGTTAAGATCAGAAGAGGTCAGTTAAGTTCAATTAAGATCAGTTAAAATCAGTTAAGGTTAGGTAAGGTTAGGTAAGATTAGGTTGTGTTGTTATGTACTGTGCCGTATCAGGTTATGTTAGGTTGGATTAGGTTAGGTTGATTAGGTTAGGTTGATTAGGTTAGTTTGAGTAAGGTTAGTTGAGGTTGGGGTAGGATGGATTAGGTTGGGTAAGGTCAGGCTGTGTTGTGCTGTGTTATGCTTTGCTTTGCTTTGCTATGCTGTCCTTTGCTATGGTGTGCTGTGTCGTGTCGTGTTAAATGAGACATATTAGCTCATGTTAGGTTAGAATGAGTTAGTTTAGGTTAGTTTAGTTGGATAAGGTTAGGTTAAGGTCATAGATAATGTTAGTTATGGTAAGGTTAGGTTAGGTTTGGGTAGGATGGGTAAGGTTACATAAGATTAGATCGTGCTGTGTTGTGCTTTGCTTTGTTGTGCTGTCTCGTGTCGTCTTAGGAGACGTCAGGTTAAATGTGGTTGGGTTAGATTGAGTTAGGTTAGGTTAAGTTAGTCAGAGTTAAGGGTCAGAGATGAGGTTCAGAATTGAGGATCAGAGTTCATGAAATTGAGGTTAGTTGAAGACAGCAGAGGTATGTATACTTCAGTAGTGGTCAGTAGAGATCAGTTGAGTTCACTTCATGTCAGTTGAGGTTAGTTGAGGTCAGTTAAAGTCAGTTGAGGTCAGTTAAATGCAGTTGAGTTCATACGAGTTCAGTTGAGTTCATACGAGTCCATACTATGTCAGTTGAGTTCAGTTCAGGTTATACGAGTTCAGTTGAGGTCATACGAGGTCATACGAGGTCATACTAGTTGATTTCTGTTGAGCTCATACGAGGTCATACGAGGTCAGTGGAGGTCAGAGAGGTCATATGAGGGCAGTGGAGTTCATACGATGTCAGTGAAGTTCATACGAGGTCAGTGGAGGTCATATGAGGTCAATGCAGGTCTTTGAAGTTATTGTAGGTCACAAGAGGTCAGTGGATGTCATACGAGGTCAGTGGAGGTCATATGAGGTCAGTGGAAGTCGTATGAGGTCATACGAATCATACTAGGTCACGTGAGGTCAGATGAGGTGCACGAGATCACACACGTTCAGTCACACGAAGTTACACGATGTCTCACGAAGTCACACGTGGTCAGTCATACGAGGTCACAAGAAACGACATGATGTTTCGTGATATTACAAGAGGTCACATGATGTAAATTGAGGGCACACATTATCGCACTAGGTCAGTCACACGATGTCACATGAGGTCGCACGATGGCACACGAGGTCACTCGAACTCACACGAGGTCACACTTAGGTTACAAGTGGTTAAATCATGTCACATGAGGTCACACGATGTAGTATATGAACACACGAGGTCAAATGAGGTGAGTCATATGAGGTCACACCTGATCATATGAGTTCACTCATAATCACAAGAGGTCGTACGAGTTCATACGAGTTCATTTGAGGTCAACTGAGGTCTGCTGAGTTCAGCTTAGGTCAGTTAAGGTTAGGTTGTGTTGTGTTGTGTTGTGCTGGGTTGGTTGGGTTAGGTTATGTTAGGTTAGGTTTGGTTACGTTAAGTTAGGTTAGGCTATGATATGTTAGGTTACGTTTGGTTAGTTACGTTAAGTTACGTTACTTTAGGCTAGGCTAGGATAGGGTTGGTTTGATTAGGTTAGGTTTGGTTTGGTTTAGTTAGATTACGTTAGGTAAAGTAAAGTTAGGTTATGTTTAGTTTGGTTTGGTTGTGTTTGGTTAGGTAGGTAATATATGGTTATGTTTGCTTAGGTTAGATTCGTTAGGTTGTTTTGAGGGTTAAAATCTTATCTTGGTCTTCTACAGAATATATACCAACCTGATGTCTATTATGCACATAAAACCAACTTGGATACATCTAAAAATTGTATTCGCAATATGATATTAAATGATTTACGCTTATATTATTAATAATTTTAATAGCAAATTAAAATATTATCACAATTATTTTATCACTGTTGTCATTCGCCTATTTCAATATTATGATTATTTTACATTTTAATTAATGTAAATTCAGTAAATGCTTCCATGACAAATAAATCACTATGGACTCAATTAAATCGGATATCTTATGGTACCAAATATAATGAATAATATAAAACCGTAACCCAAGAAAAAACTCAGATCTAAGATATAAACATTGCAATATCTCATAAAAATCTGTATAAATAGTATTTCATATTGTTATTAAATAAATAATTGTCTCTCTAAAGTCATTATTCTACTGGAAATATTGAGTATATCATTATTAGGAGTTAATATAAGATAATGAACAGGTACTTCAGTTGTTTCAGTGGTGCTACTATTTTATCCGTGCGGTGTTTGTCTATATTTTCATTCCATATCATTAACGCTGTTTAACCTCTCGCTTTAAAGGTACAACTAAGAGCTGACGAGATGGCAAGCGTAAGGAATACGTTACTAAATTCTTAACATTTTTATCGCATGCAACTTAAAATATTAGTCGAGTTTCTGGACGAATAAAACACAACTTTTATAAATACTGTAATGAAATTGAAATAATTTTAGTAACCGTAACACATGGACGAATAAAATAAAATCTTTATAAACATTGTAATGAAAATTAAACAATATTAATAACAGCGACACTGGATTCATAACACGACTGTGCAGGAAAAGTGCACAAGGTTTGTGAATGATTAATACAGTTCAATACGTAGAACCCCGTGCACTGGGGATTCACAGCGATAACAGCCCCTTCTCTTCATGCCCCGCTCTCCTTATTGTGAGCTCACAGCTATGCTTTTACATATCACATGCCACACGGATATTAGTGATACGACCAGTTGAGAGAGGGATTTTACTGATGGATCATATACATACTTTTTTGACCGAGAGTTCACTCCCGTCGCAACGCTACGGTCGTGAATTACCAACAAAATGATAACTCTTGTGGCATTGCCTTGATAATCGAATTTTGGATATTATTTCATTGGCTTTTTAATGTCTGTTTTAAACAAAGGCCAAATATAAAGTTTCTTTTATGATTAACCAGTTTATAATTCGGTTCCTTAAATGTCTTGGAGCAATCCAATATCTTACATTGTATTTAATGATGGCTTCGCCTTCACGAACTTAATAAGTCCTTTACTGTTCTCAGTTGAAACCAATTAAATTATCAGAAATATTAATACTTTTATGGTCTTAATATGACTTCAAACTCCCATTAACATTTGAAATATCTCGATTTTTATGATGAACGACTTTTTTTAACATTTTATGATTTTCTAAGTAGCCTACTACAGTAGTTATAAAAGTTAGTTCATATGAATCTAAGATTTTTCATTTGTCTAATGCCAGCAGCTTATCTTCTATGACATTTATGGCTTTCTCCCCTAGCATTGGCAGAATGCAATCCATTTCTTAGGTTGGGGCACCTGGAAGGCGGAATTACTTTATCCCGATGGTATGATGGGTGATAAATAATAATGAAGCATCAGGAGAGTTCTTAAACTAAATTCCAGACCATGGAAAATCACAGGAATAATTCCCTTTTAGGAAAAATTCCTATGGTTTGACCGGGAATCGAACCTAGGATCTCATGAACAGTAATTAAGAACGCTGACCACTAGCCCATGGGGCCGGTCTAAAATTATACGCTCACACTGGGACGAATCTAAGATGGCATAAAGGATTATTTTTCATTAAAAAATGATGGCAATATCTGACCAACGGATCTGTGCCCCCGTAAGATATGCGAACTCAACACTTAATTCCTTTTCTGCCTCGGTAAATAATTTCTCTCCCTGCATTCCTATCTTTCTCTTTACTTTTGCCCACCTCGCTACTCAAAATTTTAAACTATTTTCCTCAGTCTCTGTACCTGAACATATGCATGGCATATCTTATGCGATGCCCATCTATTGTCTTTATCACCAAGACTCTTGCCGAAGTATGCATAATAAACATTTCTAACCAAACGACTCGTATTAAAATCCTGTTTTTGCTTAGCTGCCATAAATATAACAGATAACATTTTAATCTAACAGCAGTATAGCATATCAAAAATGATAACACATTTCCCACCAACCAGTGTGACCAACTAATCCTTCTTACAAAATTGCATTTCCCTCCCTCGTAATAAAATGTCTCTCGAACGCAATAAAAGCTACATTCCTTTGAGGGATATACGTCTATACTTTAAGAAAATAAATTAATTCTATTTAAAATAAACTTGTACATGATAGAAACAAATTTC